>PVJC01017458.1:0-32480 GCA_004026665.1 Murina feae | reverse complement strand
GTTGCCATTTTGGAGAACATGTCCCGGCAGAGCTCCGTGATGTCAGCCTCCGCGGGCTCCGTGGCTTCCTCCGCGGTCTCCACGGCGGCATCGTCTGGATCAAAGGAGAAGGACTGAGCCTCCCGCCCGCAGCCGGTCCCGGCGCGGCCCCGGCACCTGCTCCCACATCCCTCCACCGCCCCATTCAATCGAGTCGCTGCACTCTCCACGTGCCGGAATGTCAAGCCCCGCACGCCGTCCGGGCCCCGCCGGGCACATCAGCTCTGCTCCTCGCTCGCCTGGACAAGGCACAGCGCGCACACGCGCGCACGGGTCCGCCCCTCCGGCCTGCCCGCTCCTGCCAGGCGACCCCGGCATCCGGGCCCCAGCCCACACTCCCCGGCCGCCCTCTGGACACTTCATGCCCACCCACTCGGCGCACCTCGAACCGGCTCCTCTCGTTGGCTCGCAGGGACACCTTCGGCCGCCGCCGCCGCCGCCGCCATGCTGGGCTCCGCGCTGCTTCCGGTTTGGAGATGCCTGCGCATGCGCACCGGGAGCCCTGGGTTCCCAATGCGCGCTCTCCGCTGTCTTGCCGACCAAGTTTGAGTAAGAAAATGTAAGCGTGAAGCCAAAATTGAAGCTAAGAAAGGTTATCGCGAGTCCATCCACTGCAAAGAGTCGCGACGTCTGGACCTGAGGTTGCGCTCATCCTAGAGGGGTCGCTCGTCCAATGACTCTGGCGGCGCGTCCTGGGCTCTGGTGATCCAGGCACCGGACACAGCTTATCCCTCCCCGAGACCCGGCGCCTGCGACTCGGAAAATCCGTGCTTCTGAAAGTGCTCACTCAGCTTCGGGAAACCTTCAGGCGTTGGTCCCTGAGCCGGAACACTCTCCCCTCCCATGTCCTGGATTAACCCCTACTCTTTGGCCCCTTTATTTTTTCCTCTCTTTTTTTTTTTTCTCTTTATTGATTAAGATATTACAAATGTGTCCTTATCCCCCCAATGTCCTCTCATATCCCCACTCCTGCCCTCACCCTCACCCCTTGTTGTCCACATCCATCGTTTATGCTTATATGCATGCATACAAGTCCTTTGGTTGATCTCTCCCCCTTACCCCTACCTTCCCTCTGAGTTTTGAGCATCTGATGGATGCTTCTCTGTCTCTACATCAGTTTTTGTTCATTGGTTTATGTTGTTCATTATAACCCACAGATGAGAGAGAGCATGTGATATTTATCTTTCTCTGACTGACTTATTTCACTTAGCATAATGCTCTCCAACTCCATCCATGCTGTTGCAAATGGTAGGAGTTCCTTTTTATAGCAGCATAGTATTCCATTCTGTAGATGTACCACTGTTTTTTAATCCATTCATCTGCTGATGGGCACTTAGGCTGATTCCAAATCTTAGCTATGGTAAATTGTGCTGCTATGAACATAGGAATGCATATATCCTTTCTGATTGGTGTTTCTGGTTTCTTGGGATATATTCCTAGAAGTGGGATCACTGGGTCAAACAACAGTTGCATTTTTAGTTTAGTTTAGTTTTGTTTTTTTATTGATTTTTTTTTTACAGAGAGGAAAGGAGAGAGATAGAGAGTCAGAAACATCAGTGAGAGAGAAACATCGATCAGCTGCCTCCTGCACACCTCCTACTGGGGATGTGCCCGCAACCAAGATACATGCCCTTGACTGGAATCGAACCCGGGACCCTTGAGTCCCGCAGGCTGACACTCTATCCACTGAGCCAAACCAGTCAGGGCATGCATTTTTAGTTTTTTGAGGAAACTCCATACTGTTCTCCACAGTGGCTGCACCAGTCTGCATTCCCACCAGCAGTGCACGAGTGTTCCTTTTTCTCCGCATCCTCTCCAGCACTTGTGGTTTGTTGATTTGCTGATGATAGCCATTCTGACAGGTGTGAGATGGTACCTCATTGTTGTTTTGATTTGCATCTCTCGGATGAGTAGTGACTTTGAGCATGTTTTCATATGTCTCTCAGCCTTATTTGTGTCCTTTTTTGAAAAGTATCTATTTAGGTCTGTTGCCCATTTTTTGATTGGGTTGTTTATCTTCCTTTTGTTAAGTTGTATGAGTTCCCTGTAAATGCTGGAGATTAAACCTTTATCAGATATATCATTGGCAAATATAGTCTCACATGCAGTGGGTTTTCTTGTTGTTTTGTTGATGGTTTCTTTTGCTGTGCAGAAGCTTTTTATTTTGATGTAGTCCCATTTGTTTATTTTCTCTTTAGTTTTCATTGCCCTAGGAGCTGTGTCAGTGAAGAAATTCTTTCAGCGTATGTCTGAGATTTTGCTACCTGTAGAATCCTCTAGTATTTTTATGGTTTCCTTTCTTACGTTTAAGTCCTTTATCCATTTTGAGTTTATTTTTGTGTATAGTGTAAGTTGGTGGTCTAGTTTCATTTTTTTGCATGTGTCTAACCAAATTTCCCAGCTCCATTTATTGAAGAGACTGTTTTGGCGCTATTGTATGGTCTTTCCTCCTTTGTCAAATATTAATTGAGCGTAGTGGTTCAAGTCAATTTCTGGGTTCTCTATTCCATTGGTCTATATGACTGTTCTTGTGCCAGTACCAGGCAGTTTTGAGAACAATGGCTTTGTAATACAGCTTGATATCTGGTATTGAGATCCCTCCTACTTTGTTCTTCTTTCGCAGGATCGCCGCAGCTATTTGGGGCTTTTTTAAAATTCCAGATGAATTTTTGCAGAGTTTTTTCTAGATCTGTGAAATATGCTGTTGGTATTTTAATGGGGAGTGCATTGAATCTGTAGATTGCTTTGGGTAGTATGGACATTTTGATGATGTTGATTCTACCAATCCATGAACACGGTATGTTGTTCTATCTGTTTATGTCTTCCTCTGTCTCTTTTTTCAATGTACTGTAGTTATCCGAGTATAGGTCTTTTACGTCTTTAGTTAAGTTTATTCCTAGGTGTCTTAATTTTTTTGGTGCAGTGGTAAATGGGATTGCTTTTTTAATTTCTCTTTCTGTAAGTTCACTATTGGCATATAAAAATGCCATAGATTTCTTGGTGTTAATTTTGTATCCTGCTACATTACCATATTCATTTATTAGATCTAATAACTTTTAGATGGAGTCTTTAGGGTTTTCTAAGTACAGTATCATGTCATCTGCGAATAATGACAATTTTACTTATTCTTTTCCAATTTGGATGCCTTTTATTTCTTCTTGCCTGATCACATTGGCTAGCACTTCCAGTACTATGTTGAATAGGAATGGTGAAAGTGGGCATGCATCCCTGTCTTGTTCCTATTCTTAAGGGAAATGGTTTTAGTTTTTGCCCATTGAGTATGCTGTTGTCTGTGGGTTTGTCATATCAGGCTTTTATTATGTTGAGGTATGATCCCTCTATTCCTACTTTGCTGAGAGTTTTTATCAAGAAAGGGTGTTGGATTTTGTCAAATGCCCTTTCTGCATCAATCGATATGCTTATGTGATTTTTGTCTCTCAATTTGTTTATGTGATGTATCACATTTATTGATTTGTGGATATTGTACCAGCCTTGCATTCCTGGAATAAATCCCACTTGGTCATGGTATATCAGCTTTCTAATGTAATGCTGGATCCGTTTTGCTAGAATTTTGTTGAGGATTTTAGCATCTATGTTCATCAGGGATATTGGCCTATAATTCTCTTTTTTGTGGTGTCTTTATCTGGTTTTGTTATTAGGGTAATGCTGGCTTCATAGAAAGAGCTTGGAAGTGTGCCTTCCTCTTGAATTTTTTGGCATAGTCTGAGAAGGATTGGCCCCTTTTCTTAAACTGCAGGATGGCACCTACTTCTCCTGTTGACACAGCCTTTCTGTAAGAAAGCTTAGATCGTAACTTTTTTAGGGCTGAGGATAGACTGTGGTTCTTTATTGCATGGTGCTATTTCACAAGTCTCCTAGGTGTACAGGTGTACCTTGGTGAGGTGGGAGAACAGGAGTGGGTAAAGGAAATGGATAATAAAAAGTGACTGGGGAGCAATGGGAGGTACAAAATGAGGAAGGGATGAAGATTACAGGAGAAGGGAAAGGAGATATATAGGAAGTCTTGAGATGCAGACCTGTACACTCAAAATCTTGGTATAGAAATTTTTGGTCTTAACCCTGATTATCTCACCTTCCCCCACATACCAACTACCCCTTCCCCCCCTCCACACACACAAAAGTAAGGGGAGTACCTTATTCCCTTCATTCTGAGGACCAAGTCTCCTCGGTTACTGTCTCTAGTCTCTAATGGTACAATCATAGTGCCCACTAGTTCAAACCATTCCTATGAGCCAGAACATCTTATTTCAGGACTCCTGGAGCAGCCAGCTCCTTCATATTGCCATTGCCTCCACTCCAGACCTTCCAGCAGGGATGAGCTGTCCCGACCCCAAGTACAAAGATGACTCTCAGTTCCAACTCTTTTCTTCCCCTTACAGTCCCAGAAGCAAGTGCGCAGTCTTGATTTTCCTAAGGATTTTTATTGATAGTCACCAGGGAAATGCACGCTGTCCAATGGAAGAGCCTAGCACATCTTAATCCAAAGATCACTGAATCTTGGGGTCATTTCTTTGCCTGATTTTCCTCAGGCTCCAACTTCATCCTGGTTTACAGCCCCTTCAGTTCCGTGTTCTGTAGGAGGTTGGGAGTAGGATCCTCCACTGAGCGTTCATGGACTGTCTCCTCAGGTTGGGGAGGTAATCACTCCAACTCCTCTACAGCATTGTAATCTCCCCACATGAGAGTCTCCTCACCTATATGACTTCCCCTTCTCTTCTACAGGGAAATCCTATGGGGAAGACAAGGACCCAATAGGTTCTAGAAGTAGGTCTCTAGATGTCCAATGGGTAAGACTCACTGGTAAGTAGGAAGACATCTGGATATTGCTACTCTAGGATGCAATGTTGTTTTCAGAAATCATGACTATCCAGATGCTTGGGGGAATCATTACCCTCTCTTCCTTTATTCTGTTTGTTATTGACCTTTTTGGTAGTTTGTTTAATCACTACAGCAGAAATGGGAAGCACAGGGGTGAGATGCCCAGTGGGAGATTTTATTTCACAGAGCTACATAGCTACACAGAGAAACACTGAGTCACAAGCCTAAGCATGACGCTCAGTTACACACAAAAACATGGGCTTAAAAGGCGAAACACAGGGAAGGACTTGGCCACAGCAATGGTGGGAACTGTTGCCCTAGAAATAGAGGGAATGTGCAGAGGGGGCCTCTGGGAAAGCAGTGAGAGAGGAGCCTGATGTCTGATGCTTTAGGAGCCCACCCCACCATTGTCCTGCCCACCCTTGACTCCCCAGGGGGATGGAATCACAGCTGGGGCTGGCTACAGGTGTTCCCAAATGCCTGCTCCCCCTGTTAGAAGAAAAAGGAACAGAAAGGTCATTAGAAAGTGGACTTTGTGTCCCACTCTCCTTTTATCTGGATCTGATTCTCCAATCCCAGACCATCTCCTAGAGGCCAACACATCCTTCAGGCCAGAGCAACCACCTTTAGGCCTTGCCCCCACCCCTAACCTCCCCTATACACTGACTACTGTGAAGAACATGTCACCCAGTAGCCTGAAAACAGATCTCTCAAAAATGTTTTGCTTCCACCCACTGAGTGGAGAAGATGGTAAAGTTCAACTATAGGGAGCCAAGAGGACTCAGGAGAAGGGCCACTCACCATGCCTGGGGAGGGAGCCAGCTGTTCCTTCCTCTCCAGCATTCTTAGCTTTGAGCCCACAGCCTCAACCTGGGCCAGGACTCCTTCCAGGACAGACTCCAGCTGCAGAACTCTGCTTGTGAGCCTGTTCAGGATTTGAGAGAGACCAAGGAAGCAGAAATACGTGCTTGGGGGATTGAGTGTCTGCAGGGGAAGGAGAACAGAATGGTGTGTGTCTACATGGGAGAAAAGAAGGTAAGACCCAGCCTTTAGGGAAAATTAAATGGGGGCAGAAGTTCTTCCTAGGCAAGGACAGAGGATTAGAAGGTTGTGAAAGAAGTTCAAGGTAGGATATTTAAACACAGTCAACTCTCGGTCCCTCGCTGCACGTACCTGTAGAATTCTTCTCCTAAAACCCAATCACCTGCTCCGGTCGCCTCTGGACCCAATTTGCCTGGTGAACTCCTCACAATGGACCAGCCCAGGTTCTCAATTTCAGCATTGAGGGCCACCTGATCAGGAAGTCAGAGGTCAGAGAGGAGAAGATGACTCTGGGAACCCATCAGCTCTGGTTCTAATTCGCTTTCAGGAACAGGCCTTGGGCTAAAGTTCTTGCTATGCCACTTCCCTCTCAAACTCCAGAGACAATAGAATCAGAGTAGTGGCACTGGACACAAAGCTGGCCCAACCTCTGGAAAGGAATCACAACCCAAAAAAAAACAAAACACAAGCTCCTTGAGGCCTTGATTAATGAGGTGTTCACCAGAGGCCAACTCAGTTTGGGAGAGGAGGGACAATACCAGAATTCCTCGTACTGTCCCTCCTGCCCTTGACTTTTTGGTCTACACTAGATAGAGATGAAGCAGGAATACTACAGGCAACTAAGGATAAGAGTTTGAAAAATCTCAAAAAGAAGCAATCACCAGGGATTCTTGGACAGACTATTCTTTTCCCTGCAGACTATTTTAGAGCAATAGTTCTCAACCTTGGCTATGCATTGGAATCCCCTGGGAAGTTTTAAAAAGTACTGATTTCTGGGGTCCCCAACTTTCACACACACACAGTGATTCTGGTCTAGAGTGTGGTCTAAGTATAAAGATTTTTTTTAAATCCTCACCCAAAGATAGTTTTTTTATTGAGAGAGAGAGAGGAAGGGGGGAGAGAAATATCATTGATAGATAAATATCAATGGGCTGCCTACTATATATATCCCGACCAGATATCAAACCCATAACCTTTTGGTGCATGGGATGATGCTCCAACCAACTAAACCACCTGGCCAGGGCTGAGTATGAGGACTTTTAAAGGCTCCCATGAATTCTAACATGCAGCAATTTGAGAACCACTATTCTAGAGAGCTGTTTCCTACTCACCTATTGGAAGGTTTTCATTTTGGGTTTGTGTTCTGGGCAAGTTGACAGGGAGGGGAGGGTGAGCAATTTCCTTTTACTACCTGTCCACCAACCACTGGGCTCACCCTCTCCTCCTCCAGGTCCTGTTGCATTTGTTTTTGCTCCTTCTCATCCAGGACATGATTCCCATCTTGGTCACACTTGGTGAAGGTAGCCGTGAGCTCAGTGATCTCGTGCTCTTTGTGCCCCAGTCTGAGGAGAACAGGGTGATGAAATAACTTCTGACAAGTGGTGGCTGTGCTCTCTTGATTGTGGACTCCCTGCTCTTTTAGCCAGGCTCTGGCAGGAGTCTCATTCTCTAGGGAAGAAAGGGACCCCCGCATAGGAAAGCTGGGATCTCCAAGGTCTAGCAATTTTACCCCCAAGAAATCACTCGAGTCTGTTTCTTTCATTCCTGTCTCCTGGTTCGGGCCCTTGGGATTTCCTACAATGTCAAATCTCTTTGTCTTCAATAACCTGCCCTCCATTTCCTCAGCCTCCTCTTTACTCCCCACTTGAAATACATTCTCTATAATGCAACTAGGGTGATTGCTGTTTCTAAAGTATAGGTCTAAATATACCCCTTCCCTGCTTAAAATGCCTCTTGAGCATCCTATCCTTTGGATAGAGTACTAGTGTTTGAGGCTTTTTCCAATGTGGTCCTTGCCCATTTCTATGGCCTCGTCTCCTGCTATGTCCCACCTTTCACTGGATACCTTAGCAATGAGTAACTATTTATTATTCAGTATCTGGCCTACAGTTGGTGCTTACAACATATTTCTTCAGTGTTTGTTAATATGTTTAACTGGGAAGCTGGGAGAGAATAGCTAAGGAAAGAAACCAGTGTTTGTGGGGGAGCACGGAACCAAGATCAGAGTTTTGTGGACGTGAGGGATGTATACAATGATCATGGAATTATATTACATTACTCCCAAGAGTTGGTTCAACAACGTCTAGAACATTATAGAACAATGTCACAGACCTTTAAACCAAGGGCACAATTCTGAAGGATAGGGTCAGAGACGTATAGGCCAAGGACAAAAAGCCTTTTAGCCAAAGGCACAGATCCATAGGCCAAGATTAGAGGCTTATAGGCAAAGGATGTATGGTTGAGGGTCAAGGATTTATAGACCAATATCAGAGAAAGTTGAATCTCACTCCCTCAAGGTGTTAGTGAAATCCTCAAACTGGATCTCCTGCTCCCCTCCCTGCAGGACCTTCTGCACATCTGAAACCTGTTTCTTCCTGAGACACAGCCTCAGTAGGGTCTTGTTGTAGCCCTGGAAAGGGAAACAGGCACCAGTTCCCACAGCCTCCTCCTCATCCCCTCCTCTCACCCCCGTCCACAGGATTCCAGGCTTCCAGGAACAGATTGAAAGGATACAAGAGCACAGGCCCCTATATTAGCCAGGAACAGACCAGGACCCAGAGCCTTGGACATGGGCCCTGGTGTAGACATGCAGCTCAAGGAGGCTGAGTAGTTACCTGTTTCAGGAGGTCAGAAATATGTAGCTCATCCTTTTGTCCAGCCAACTCCTCCTTCACCTCTGAATATGTGTCATTGATGATGGCAAGAAACATGTTCTGGAGGGTAAGGCAGGGATGTGGGTCCTCATGCCCAACCCACTGACAGCATGGAGCCCATTGACCCTATTAATGTTCTAAACATGTTCTAAAGGGGCCATGCTTTCAACCCCAGATCTGCATCCCACTAACCCCTGAATCTCAAGGTCCACAGAGCCCAGCCTTTCAGCAGTCCTGTTAGTGATGGATCATGGAGTGGTGACCTCACTCCATTGCTACAGTAACCTGACCAGAAAGATACCCAGCATATGCCACAGTCCCTTCATGTAAGGGCCCACCAAGCACTGAAGCCAGAAACTTTACAAGGTGTTAATATAATTGTGATCTCTTTATCATCAGTCCATGTCTGTATCCCTTATCCATTGATCAAATAAAGAAACCTGCTACTTTGTTAATAAAAATCAAACCCAGATATTTCATGGTTGTCAGGAAGAAAAAACTACTACACAACAGTGGTAGTAAAAATAGCTAGTGAGCCCTAACCAGTTTGGCTCACTGGATAGAGCATTGTCCTGCGGACTGAAAAGTCCCAGGTTTGATTCTGGTCAAGGGCATGTACCTTGGTTGTGGGCACATCCCCAGTGGGAGGTGTGCAAGAGGCAGCTGATCGATGTTTCTCTCTCATCAATGTTTCTAACTCTCTATCCTTATCCCTTCCTCTCTGTAAAAAATCAATAAAATATATTCTTTAAAAAATAGCTAGTGATCCCCACAGGAAGCAGAGTTTTGGAGAATACGCATGGAAGCTTTTAGGTGAAGCCCCTTCTAATGAGGCATTTCTCTCTCTCTTTCCATCCTTGGAGAATACATGTTTGATGTTAGTGAGGTAGCCTTCAGATTCCCGTATACTGTGTAAACTACCTGACCATGCTGACCACACTGACTAATCGTATTATCCAGCTCTCAGAAGATCCAGCCCACCCCCACAACACACTCCCCATCTTTGATTGAAAAAAAAAACCCTTTGTAATCTTGAATGCAGAACAGGGTGGAGAATGTAAAAACCCCACCTTGTAGGCCTTCTACATCTCCCACCTCAGGTCCCAAATTCCTACCCTGTTCTCAGAAGGACCCTCACCAGAAGCACGAAGAAGACGAAAAAGACATAGGTGACAAAGTAGGCAGGTCCCAGAATGCGGTTGGCATTGTCGATAGCATTGTAGTCAAAGTCCCCAAGGATGATCCGGAACTGAGTGAAACTGAGAGAAGAGGTTCTGGGTTTTACCCAGAGCCTAACCATAACCCTGATCCCAACCCATACCCCCTCCACTTTCCTAAATGCTCTTTAGTGGACTCAGACCCCTCACTGCACCTCCAGCCCAATCCAATAGAGACAGGACAGGATGCACAGATACTTGAGCGCATGCATCTGGGCCTCCAGAGACTCTCACACAGATGCTTTAAGCACAGACATGCCCACATGAATATACCCAGCTTCCCCAAGGATACATATACTCATGGAGTTGGAGGGTGAGGGGCCAGGGAAGAGTGAAGGGTACAGGACACACACATGCACTTGATGAAAGTACTAAAGTTTTCCACTTGGGTCCCAAAAAGCAGGTAGCTGAGCTGGGCATAGGCAAAAAATACGATGAAGAAAATGACAGCGAAGCCCAGGATGTCTTTGGCACAGCGGGCCAGCGTGGAGGAGAGCTGGGTCATGGTTTTGTTGAAGCTGATGTACTTGAATATCTGGAAGGACCATGTTGAACCAAGCAATTAAGAAAGAAAAGATAAAATCTTTAAACAATCCAGGGGGCTATGGAGGTCACAGGAGTTGCCAAAACAGGCAAGGAAAATGAGACAAGTATTGAGGAAGGGAGAATGAGTGCACTGAGGTGAAACTGGAAGGGATGTGGGAGTCCCAAGGTACCTTGATCCAGGCAAAGAAGAGGTTGACAGCATTCATGTTGTTGTACTGTGTCTGCCAGAAGGCGAGGAACTCGAAGTCAGCGTATGTATTTGGCTGCTTCAGGAGCTTCCCCATCAGCCTATTCACCTCAAGAGTTCGGAATATGCGGAAGCCCACAGCTACAATGGAAAGCTGTCATCACAGGGGTTGAGGGGTCAGAAAGGTCAAGGAGATCTCAAGGGAGGGTCAGCGATGAAGTCATAGGGGTAACACAGGTTTGAAACAAAACATGCTTCATTGCTTAGTTGTTGGCTATCCCAGGTTCAAATGAAACTGGATAGGATTATTGGGGAACGTCTTAAAGCCCAAGATAAGGTTCTGGGGCCAATGGTAAATACCTAGGTTGTAAAGGACCATAGAGAAC
Source organism: Murina feae (assembly GCA_004026665.1). Taxonomy (NCBI): domain Eukaryota; kingdom Metazoa; phylum Chordata; class Mammalia; order Chiroptera; family Vespertilionidae; genus Murina; species Murina feae. Next base: position 21,571 of record PVJC01017458.1, on the reverse strand, counting down.
TGGAGCCACGTAAGTTTATTTCTCCCACTTCCCAGCCTTGGTCAGGAAATTAATGTGTCCTATTAATAGGAATGAGACAAAGATGAAGAAGCAGGATATTTTAATACAAGAGAAAGGGCAGGAGTTTCAAGGGGATCATGAAGGCAAGAGACAGATGAGGAACAGAGTGTCAAGTACATAAAGAAAAGAAGAGAGTCTGGATCAAAGACTAGAGGGAGAAGTGATGTGGGAGACAAGGCTTTCCCAGGGCTGAGTCAGGGGAACATGAGCCTCTTTCTCAGAGAGCTGTTACACAGGGATTTGACCAGAAGTCATAAGGAGGACTTGGGACTCTAAAAGGAATAACTCGGAGCCTCTATCAGGGTAGATCCCCCATCTCCTCCCAATGTGTACCAAGTCCAAGATATCTCTTCCTCACCAAAATGATCACCAGGTCCAGAATGTTCCAGATGCTGCTGAGGTAGCGAAGTCGGTGGATGTGGAGCTCCAGGATCTCCTCCACCACATAGTAGAAGATGAAGATGCAGAAGATGATCTCACAGCCAATGATAAAGAAGTCCCAGTTGCTGACATAGTGAATCAGGTTAACTGTGCGGATTTGCCAGGATGGGATGGCACCTCCTGTAGCTGGAAACTCCACCACCAGTCTGTGGGAGGAGCAATGTCTGGTGGGGCCTGGGCTGGGACAGTTACTCCCGTTCCCTTCTCTCCCTATTCCCAGCACAGGTTACATGTTTAGGGAAGGGTCTTGAGCAGAGAAGAGAATCAGGAATCATGGATGGAGGGATGCAGTAGGGAAAGGCGACCCACCTCAGAACACAGAAAAGATTGATGTTGGCATTGTAGACTGAGAAGTCGATAAAGACCACCCGAGTGCCCCTGTCTAACCACAGGTTCTCCTGAAGGTCCTGGAGTGCCTCTGCACTGCCCTGCCGGGATCCCGGAAGATCCAGGTAGTAGCCACCTCCACTGTAGCTTGTGAGCTGACCCCAGTGAGAGGAGCCCTCCAATTCATCCTGTGAGTGGTATGTCCACCTGCCAAGAAAGAAGCCATCTAAGCAGATGTCTGAGTCAACCTAAAGCTGATCTCCCAAGGTAAAAGCAATACTTTATGATTATCTGGGCTTTACAGTTTCATACATATTATATAAACACTAGAGGCCCAGTGCACAAAAATTTGTGCACTCGGGTAGGGGAGAGGGGTCCCTCAGCCCGGCCTGTGCCCTCTCGTAGTCTGGGACTCTTCAGGGAATGTCCACCTGCTGGCTTAGGCCCACTCCCCAGGGGATCGGGCCTAAGCTGGCAGTCATACACCCCTCTGGCAACCCGGGAGCCCTCGGGGGATGTCCACTTGCCAGTGGTGAGCAGGCCTAAGCTGCAATCAGACATCCTTAGCGCTGCTGAGGAGGCAGGAGAGGCTCCCACCACCACCACTGTACTGGCAGCCATCAGCCTGGCTTGTGGCTGAGCAGAGCTCCCCCTGTGGGGGTGCACTGACCACCAGGGGCAGCACCTGCACTGAACATCTGCCCCCTGGTGGTCAGTGTGTGTCATAGTGACCAATCATTCCCAGTTGTTCTGTTGTTAGGGTCAATTTGCATATTACCCTTTTATTATATAGGATGTCACATATATAAGGTCTCCCCAAAAATGTATGCACTTTGAATAAGTAATTCCAATGTTTCTTTTCTGATTTAACCCATTGGAATTAATAATTAGATATTTTTGGGACACCCTGAATGTATGTTTCACATATATTATCTTGTTTGGTGTTTAGCACCTGTTTTAGAACTGAGGATAAACATTATCCACATTATGCAAATGAGGAAACCAAGACTCAGAGGTGTCTGAGATTATTCAGCTAGTTAGTGGCCAGACTGAAACTCAAATGTAAATCTCCTAATTTTTCATGATGTCACCCAACTCTATGGATGACACACCCAAGCCCCACTTTTGACCCCACCCTGAGTAGTCCCCTTACAGGAAGCACTGGGCCCATGTAATACAGAAAAGTCTCTGTTCTTGTGGTCATGTACCTAGCTGGGTAACCTCATGACTGTTCTGATTACAAACTTTCTATCCTGGACTCCCTTTCTTTCCTGTCCTAGCCATACTTTGTCCCTTTCTCCCTTAATTTGTCATCAATACTTGATTCCTTGCTGATCTCCCTATCAGTTCCAAGGGTCAGACTGCCAACCCTGAAGCATCAATCCTGACTCATATGACAGTATCGATGCTTCATCAGTTCTCCATATTCTTAAGTAACTTCTGGGCAAGAAAAAAAATGCTGTCCTGGCAGGAATGCCTCCAGAGTAAGGCAAATGTGACTGTGACCTACGTAGGTGGAAGTAAGTCCTGAGGCTATGGTTCAGTCTGCTAACGTACCTTTTCTGTTCCTGAATGACTCAGACCAAAGACTCCAAACAGCCAAAGTGGGGACTCAGAGAAATACCCCTCCCCATTTCTCTGAGTACCCCAAGGCTCTACCTCTACTTTTCCCTATGGCTCTGTGGAAGTGGTTTCCAAACCTGGGGGTGGTGTCAGGCCCAGAGGGGCAAGCCCTATAATATCGTTGTGGGAACTCACGCTGTGCCATTGAGGGGCCCAAAGGGGAGCTGTTCTTCTTTGTCCGGAGAGTAGATGTCATAGCAGCTCACAATGTCCTCTTGGAAGTCCTCATGTACCACACAGGAGTCATTGCGGACCCTCAGCTGCCGCAGCCTTGGAACCCCCAGCAGCAAGTTCTCATAATAGATTAAGGAGTGGGAGCCATGGCCCAGGCTCTGGTTGTTGTACCATTTGGTCCAATACAAACTGTCCAGTAGTGGGCCCTGGGCAAACTAGACCACAAGCAGGGTTGAGCCTGACCTAGCCCCATCCTGACCTCTTAGAATGACCTTTGCCCTTACTCCCTGTTCCCCCACCTTGTCTCCAGTCTGCTTCTGTTCAACTCTTCAGCTAACCCATGAACCTTAATCAGATCTTGACCTAATGTGGCCTTACTCTTTATTTACTATGTCTTTAGGAGTTCAGTCTTACCTCTGACTTCCAATACTCATCTAATTACTGGCTTGATGCCCTGATCATCATCCTGATCTCTCACCTATCTCTACCTTAACTTTAATCTGACCCATTAATCCTTTCATGACTCTTTGATTCAGCCTGATGCTGGAATGACCTAGTCTCTGGATATGGTCTCATCCATTGTCTGACATGCCTGAACTCTGGCCTATATGTGGCTTCATCCTTCAGGCCATTGAGAAGGAGAGGGAGGGGTTGAGGTTATGTCATACTTACATCCCAGAAGTCTGCCATGCTGCTGATGGCCTGGAAGGAGACCCTGGTGTCTGATGGGGTATGTAAGAAGAGCTCAGACATGACTTTGGTATAGTAATAGGCACTGGAGCTTGTCATTCCATAGGTCACTAGAAACCAAACCACAAGGCATCCTTCTCACTGTTCCCATCTCCATTCTCCAGAAACAACAATAACAAAAAACACAGGAAAATCCATTGCCCTTGGGCCAGCAATGCTACCTAGATGGAAGTCTATCAGATCCACCCCCGAGAGTTGACCGGGGAGGCTGATGGTGGCACTGGGGAAATCAGGGACTGCATTAAGGAAGAGTTGTGGCTATAAGGTCTCCTTCTTCCCTCCTAACTCATTTCAGAGAGACTGAACTCTACTTCATAATTGTCTCTTGACATTGCTACTCTGAAAATTCACTTTTTCTGAATCAGCTTAACTTCCTAGTTCTCACTCCCTGGAGCCAAGAAATTTTCATCTTCTGCATCAGACAGTGTTTCATTTTATTTGTCTTATATTTATGCCCTTGGGAAAGTTCCTGCAAATTCTAGAATACTCCAAGGCCTTGGCCAAACACCTTACAATGGACATGTGGTCTCCTGGACCCTGGAGCCAGTTTGCAGTCATGGGGATCAGAGGTAAGCATGGTACCTCTGGCCCCATTGCATCCTGATAGGCACAGTTGTCTCCTGAGAGAGGAATTCAGAGCATCCTCAGATTTAAAAAAAAAAAAAAAAAAAGGACCTGACTTTGCCCTGAAGAACTGGATCTCCACCAACCACCCTAAGACAGAAACCCAGTCTAAAGTACGGCTGTCAAGGGAAAGTGTAAGTTTTCTGGTTAAAAGGCAGAATTTGAAAAGTATAGCCATTTATTTTACAGATTGGGCCTTAATGGATTCTTTTTTCCTGTAGTTTGTAATTTGCTAATATTATGAATTACTTGTTGCTAAATATTTTAGCTAGGTCATGAAGGAGAAAGAAAGATTAAAGAATTGTTGTAGATTAAAAGAAAGAAAAGTAACAGACAACTAAATGCAATGTGTGCATTTAGTTAGGATTATATACTAGACTATAATTTTTTTCTTTTGCTATAAAAGCTATTAATGGAATAATTGGTGAAAGTATAATAAGGTCTGTTCATTAGAAGAGAGTATTGAATAATTGATAATTTTCTGACTTTGATAAAAGAATGTCCTTGTTTTCAGAAAATACATTACAGTATAGGAGTAATGGGACATTTTTGTCTGAAATTTACTCTCAAACATTTGTATGTGTATGTAGATAGATAGAGAGAGAGAATGATAAAGGGAAAGCAAGCATGGTAATATGTTCATATTTGAGAAATCTGGGTGAATGGAGCTCAGAATACTTTGTATTACTCTTGCAACTTTTATGCAAGTCTATAATTACATAAAAAATGTTTAAGTAGTGTTTTCTGGCCTCTAATGAGCAATTCCCTTTTAAGACTTTTCCTTTTCAAATCTTGGGTTACATTTTCTTCTACCACCCCATCTGGAAAGGGAATGACTTGGAGTGGACTGGAGCTTGTCCATAATCTTGGAGGGAAAAGGAACCAATATGGCCTCAGATTAGACACAAGTAACATTATACTTTTCCAAGGGAGACATCAGCAAAGAAGGAAGCTTGTTACTTCACATTTCCCCATTTCATTCAATGAAGTCCAATAAATGACTTTACTTCTCTTTAACCCAAATCTGTGATTACCTATCCTAAGTATCTGGAAGACTCAGACTCAATTTTCTGGATCTGGAAAATGGGCTGGAAAACAAATTTCTGCCTCCTGAGAGCCCATTCCATTACACAGAGCTGATGGTTAGTGAGTTGAACTTTTCCTAATGACAATAGGCTGATTAAATTGTTGCACCTTCATAATGGCCACTAGGTGGTACTCATTGCCATAGCTTTTTCTGTAATTCTCCAAATCGGTCACTGCTCAAAATTAACATTGTTCTGTCAACTCTTTTTTAAAAAAATATATTTGTATTGATTTCAGAGAGGAAGGGAGAGGGAGAGAGAGAGAGAACTGTTGATTAGCTGTTTCCTGCAACCCCTGCATGTGCCCTGAACGAGAATCAAATCATGACCTTCTGGTTCATAGGTCAATGCTCAACCACTGAGCCACTCTGGCTAGGCTAAATCCCTATTATTAAGGTTGATCTGGCTCAGATCACTTCACCCTCATATGAAAAGAACTTTGTAATTCTCTGTGTCTGGATGGGCCATAGTAACTGAGTATGCTAGGAAAGGTGTGAAATCATCCTCCTATGGACATTCCTAATCTTTGGCGACCACTTCTGATCCTTCGTAAGCGTTATTCTGATGCTTTCAAACAGATCTCTGTTCTCTAGAAGGTTAAATTTTACTTTTCAATATTTTTAAAATTTATGCCTTGATGTGAAATGATAACTGATATTTATTGAAAACTCACTTATGCTAGGCACTATACAAAGCACCTTTATTTGTTTTTCACCAATCTCATATTATTCTCATTTGATAAATAAGGAAATCAAGGCTTCCAGAGATTTCAGTATCTTGACCAATCTTGCCAAAAGCACATGGGTAATACCAGGTTAACAGGTTGTATTATCATGTGAACCAAGGCATCTTAGTCCAGATTCCATGCTCTCTCCATTACCATTGTGCCTTCACTAATGTCATAGTTCTATGTGACCAATTATTTTCTGCCATCATTATGTAGTTGTACCACATAAGAAATAGAAGCTCACCTACAACTTCCTGAACCTCCAATATACTTCTGTTCCTTCCCTGGTCAATTCTAAGAATGCTCAGTCACGAAAGATAACTTCAGAGGGAAAAAAAAGAGCATTTATGAAGGTTCTTTTAAAAACTAAAAATAAAACCACCATATCATAAGATCTAGAAATTCCACTTGTGGGTAGTTATCCAAAGAAAACTGCAGCGTTATTTACAATAGCCAAAGCATGGAAACAACTTGTATATTCATCAACAGATAAATGGATAAAGAAAACATGCTGTATATAAATACAATGGAATATTATTCAGCCATCAGAAAAGGAAATCCTACCGTTTTCAACAACATGGATGGACCATGAGGGCATTATGTTAAGTAAAATAAGTCAGATCAAGAAATACAAATACTGTATGATTTTACTTATATGTGGAATCTTAAAAAAACAACAACACAAAACACCCCAAAACACCGAACTCATAGATGCAGAGAACAGACTGATGGTTGTCAGAGGCAGGAGATGAGGGAGGTGGGTGAAATAGTGAAGATGGCCAAAAGGTACAAACTTCCAGTTATAAGATAAAAAAGTCCTGGGGATGTAATGTACAGCATGGGGAATACAGTTAATAATCCTGTATTATATATTTGAAAGTTGCTAGGAGAATAAATCTTAAAAGTTCTCATGACAAAAAAAGTTTATGCATGTTGATGGATGTTAATTTATTGTGCTAATTATTTTGCAATACATACATATATCAAACCAGATTGCACACCTAAAATTAATACAATATTAGATGTCAATTACATATATATCTAATCTAATAAAAGAATAATATGCAAATTAACCATCACTCCGAGACACCTAAGCCATGCCCACCAGCCAAACCACGCCCCCAGCCCATCAGAGCAGCTGTATGCAAATTAACCTAGCCAAGATGAAGGCCAGCAGCCACGGAGCTAGAGCAAACAGGAGGCTTCCGTTGCAACTGCCTGCCTAGGCCTCCACTGAAGGCAACAAAGTTTCAATTATAGAAGATAAATAAACCCCAGAAACCTGATTCCAGCCAGGCTCGCTGGGACCTTGGGTCAATGGGAGCTGTGGGCAGCCTGAAAATGGCCCTCAGCCCCTCACCCAGGTTGGCCAGCAGGTGGACATCCCCTGAGGAGTCCCAGACTGTGAGAGGGCACAGGCTGGGCTGAGGGACACCCTCCCCCCCGAGTGCACAAATTTTTGTGCAACAGGCCCCTAGTATCTCAATAAAAAAAAGAAAGACATCTTCCCAATCTCCAAGCTCAGTTCAACCTCTTTTGTTCATGCAAGATTCCGCCAATTGATGGACAGAACCTTAAAATCCACCAAAAGAAAGTAGAGTGAGCCTGGCCAGTGTGGTTCAGTGGTTGAGTGTCAACCAGGAGGTCACAGTTCGATTCCCGTTTGGGGCACAAGCCTGGTTTGCAGCTCGATCCCCATTGTGGGGTGTGCAGGAAACAGCTATCAGTGATCAATGATCCTCTCTCATCACCGATATTTCTCTCAATCCCTCTCTTTTCCTCTCTGAAATCAATAAAAATATATTTTTTAAAAAGAAAGTAGAGTGATAATAGGCAGGCATTTGCTTATAACCAGTGATGGATAAAGAGCATCCAATTGATGTTAATTGGCATGTAGTCACAAGTCACAAAGGCCAAGGGTCTCTGCCCTCATCCCCAACTTCGCGCGATCAGACCCAGCCTGTCCTGGCTCAGAGCCACTCCCATACAGGGCCAGTCCCAGGTGCACCTGTGAGATAACAATACTGTCTCCTAAAACAAACAGCTATTGTTCCCACACAAAGACCTTCAATGTTTCCTCCATCAACAATAGGCTACAGCCATCCTGCCAAGAAGACAAAGGACTGGAAGCCGTTTCATAAATGTCATGATGGTGAGAGGGGAGGGGTGGAGGCAGAAAGATCATTCTCCAGCACTTTCCATGCCTAGGAATAGGACAAGCTCCACCTGTCAGGGACTGTTCTGAATCACTGATCACTCCTCAACTATTTATGATGACAATAATAACAGCTTCCTAATCTGTGGAGCAGAAATAATCATATCTTTTCTTACAGGACCATTGTCAGGATCGAACGAGGTAAGAGTTGTGAAAGCTCTTCGTAAGGTTTAAAGGGTTGCATACTAATAAGGTTATTATGGGAAGATTGATGGCTCACCCACATTGCCTGCCTTAAAGAGATAGCTCCACTTTATTTAGCCAGATGAGGTACCAAATAGCCCTGGTGTCTAGCTGCACCCAGTTCCTAGAGTAAAGCATAAGGGAGAAGAAATGTGATCGGTGTGGCTGGCCAGTATCATTTTCAAGGGCCCATCCCAGGCCAAATTGCTGCACAGGTGCTGACTAACTTCCTTGGCTGTTTTCAGCCCCAGGAACCCAGATCCTGGAAACGAGCTCCCTGGTGGTTGGTCCCACACCTACGGTCTAATGCTCCAAACTGCTCCGTTGCCTCTCTTAACACTTACCTTCCTTATGCAATTAACACAAAAATAAATGCACACAGTAAGTTAAAACATGAGAAAAGTGTCCATCCTCACTAGTGATCAGGAAAAATTGCACCATTTGGTGCTTATTTAATAATTAAAACTATAAATGAAAATATCCAATGTCGGTGAGCTTGTGACAAATTTGGTACTAGCAGCATAATAAATGTGTATGATCTCTTACAGAGACAAAATGACAACACATAGAAAGCACTGAGAAGATATTCCTGTCTTTTGGCCTAGTAATATCACTCCCTGGAAATTCCCAAGGAAATAATTCAACAAAAATGAAAAAAGCAGCAAGGATAAGTATATTTACCTATAAGAGGCCAATATTGAAATAACAAGAGAAATGCTTTAGTTAGTTGTGGAGTGACTGTAACCATTAAAATGAAAATATAAAAACTACTTACAAATATGAGGAAATGTTTATGATATATATGTAAGTGAAAGTGTAAAATATGATACAACTAGGTAAAATGTGTAAATATATGGATAAGGACTGGTAATATGCAAGTATCTTCGGTGTTGTGGTGGTGACTTATAGGTGAATTGTATTTTAAGATTTTTAAGATGTTTATGTCAGCTTTTAATATATTTCTATTGATTTCAGAGAGGAAGGAAGAGGGAGAGAGAGATAGAAACATTAATGATGAGAGAGAATAATTGATCAGCTGCCTCCTGCATGCCACACCCTGGGAACTGAGCCCGAAACCCAGCACGTGCCCTAATGGGAAATCAAACTGTGACCTCCAACCACTGAGCTACACTGGCCAGGCTATATGAGTTTTTAAATACAGCAATACAAAGAAAGAAAGTAATCATGTAGTAGAATTCTATCAAGATTCTGCTTCTGTTATGGCAGGGCAGGGAGCTGTCCTTGCTAAGATGTTGATGGGTGTTGAGACTAATGTGTGACACATCTTCAGAGGGACTGTAGTAGACTCTAGCAGATAACAGCCTCAGAATTTGAATCAGGCCAACAGACAATGAATTAGATTCCTCCTTCTGCCACTTACTTGCTGTGTGGCTTTGTCAAGCTGTTTCACATATCTTAACCTTTCCTGATAAGTAAAATGGGAGTGATAACAGAACTAATTTCATGGGCTCATCCAGATCAATCAATGAGATAATGTAGACAGCATAGTGCTAGGCACATTGAAAAATTATTCAATAAAAGTTTGTTATTTATGCTGTTAATGATGATGGTAGTGGTGGTGAAAAAAAAATAGGGTCTTCTGGAGAAAAATGCCTTAACTTAAAGGTCTAATGTCAGAAGTAGATGCTGCTCAAATGACACCATCCCTATATGTGGAGCAAACTACAAACCAGGTATTTAAAAATAGACTTTACCTTTTAAAGCAGTTTTAGATTCAACGCAAAATTATGTGGGAGGTACAAAGATTTCCTATACTCCCCTTCCCTCTATATAGCACAGTCTCCTCCACTATCAAAATCCCACACCAGAGTGGTACATCTGTTACAATCAATGAACCTACAATGGCACAGCGCTATCATCCAAAGCCCATAGTTTACATCAGGATTCACTCTTAATGTTGCAGATTCTATGGGTTTGGACAAAAGTTCAACATGTATCCATCATTATCATATCATACATGTAGTTTCACTGCCCTAAAATCCCCATTTATTCATCTCTCCCTCTCTGGACCCCTGGCAATGGCTGGCCCTTTCACTATCTCCATAGTATTTCCTTTTCCAGGATGTTATATAGTTGGAGTCATCCAGCACATAGCCTTTTCAGATTGGCTTCTTCCTTGAAAGGTATTTTTATAACCATCTAGAAGCTCAAGTTAGTGTTTTGAAATGGCATTAGGTAATACAAAGATGTTTACTGCCAGTGATTGTGTTAAATTCCTTATACATGTAATCTCCATTATATGTGTTATTATCCTTGTTCTACCAAAAAAAGGAACTACCTAAGGTCACAAAACCAGTAAATGGCAGAGCTGGTATCTGAATCTAGTTTGTCTGACTTCAATGTTCACATCTTTCCATTATGCCACAGTGTTTACCCTAATACCGAAAATGGACCCTGGAGCATCTGAGCCTGTCACAGGGGCTGACAGAGCAAAGCACGCTGTAAAGGTGCATGTCCAACCACATGGCACTGCAGCTCTTAAAAGACAGCATCTTAATACAGCAACGCAGCAGCCACCCGGAAGACTTGCCTCCCTATTCTTTTTTTTTAATGTTTACTATTTTTTAAATTTTTATATTTTTTATATTTTATTGGGTGTTTTTTTTTACAGAGAGAAAGGGGAGGGATAGAGAGAAACATCAATGAGAGAGAAATATCTATCAACTGCCTCCTGCATACCCCCTACTGGGGATATGCCTGCAACCATGGAACATGCCCTTGACCAGAATCGAACCTGGGACTCCTCAGTCTGCAGGCCGATGCTCTATCCACTGAGCCAAACCAGTTAGGGCTGCATCCCTATTCCTAGGCAGAAGAGGTTAGTCAGTATACCTTGTCAGAACACTACTAGCCAACTTAGATGGGTCTAGTTACGTGCTTCTGAACCTTTTTGCATTATTCCCCAACCCAAGAGCCTCTTTAGACATTTTCTTTTTAATCATGCCCCTCCTCAATTAACTTTTAATACTACATTTCTACTCCTATTTGCTTATGTGTGGTAGCCCTTTCAGAGGGCCAAAAACTATTGTAAAACTTAAGTTATTTTGCCTTTGAAGAAACTATTTGCACCTCCTTAGGGCTTAGGGAGGCTGACAAGATGTTGAGATGTCAGTGAGGTGAGGTTAATGTCCAAGGCTGGATGGTGTCTGAAGATTCGCCTGAAAAAAAATGAAGAGGCCTGGAGAGGATGAGGGGCTAGGAGACTAGTGTTAGTACTCTTTTACTGAATGCTGTAGGAACCATCAGAACATGAAAGCCTCTCATTTCTTTTTCATAAGAAAGTTCTTGAGGTGGCTGGCACTTTGTGGACCGGGAATTCTCAAAGCCAAAGGCAGTTAATGACACATCTTCAGGTAGTTCAATGGTTTCAAGGTCTTTTACTAAGAGCCCAACTCCATGGGAGTTGCAGGTTTTCAGAGGTTTAAAGGTATCAGGTTACTTCTCCATCACCTTCCATGTTAGATTCATGACACTGCAGTATATTTTTATAATGTCTATTGTGAGTTAAGAATAATAGTATTATTTATCATGTGCTAGGCACAGCACTAAGCATATTAGGGGGCATTTAATTTAACCTTTACAACATCTTATCAGCCGGGTATGATCATTCTCCAAGACTAACAGAAGTTAGCAAACTTGCCCCAGATCACACAGCTGATAACGGAAAGTGCCAGACCTTGAACCCATTCAGGCTTCATTAAGTCACATGGAAATAGACGGCTCAAGAGAAGAAAGTTCTAAAGAGGAGAGGGTAAGCCCCTGAAAGGCCCAAGAATCAGCCATCTCTGTATCCCTCAGTCCAAAATCTGGACGGAGGGTGGGGCTCCAGGGATGGATAGAAATAGAGCTGCCCTGCAGTAGAATGGGTTCCTCATTCCCAGATCCAGATTCCCATGGATACTCCCCACAATAGGGCTGGTTTGACACTAGGTAGAGCACTTAGAGGGGTCACAGAGGAGGGAGTTTTGCATCCTTAAACTTGATGACCTCTAAAGCTCATGTGTCCTGTAGTTATTGGACTGAGTCTACCACTCAGACTTTGGGAAGTCACAGCTCGCCTAGCACTCAGCAGTGCATTGAGATCTTAAAAAGTGGAGAACATGGGTAGATAGGACTCATGGGCTCCAGAACCCACGCTTCGAGAGGAGTCGGAAGTGGCTCGCCATAACTCTGGGAGCTGGGAACCTCTCAATCTCGCTCCAAAGGCTAATCTGGAAAAGCAGATGTTCAAATCATTTACTCTAGAGAAAGGCTCTGCCTGTGGGTTTCAGCTGCTGTCATGGGATCTGAAAAAGAAGAGGAACACTCCTTCCCAGCAGATGGTGAAAACAAAAATCAGTACGTCAACAAATGAGTTGCTGACAGTTGTTTGCTGAAAGCGATCAAATGAGCCCCACGAAATGCACACTGTGGGGTTGACCGTTGTTCCCCACATGCACTGTCTCTTTTCAGTCCGTGCTGAGGGTCCATGGTAAACACTCAGAATTGCCCCCTCCGTCCCCATGGAGTGAGTCCCAAAGAACAGGTAGATGCAAGTGCTCAGCTTTCTAGAGGGATCACACAAATGTGGGTGGCTCGCAAAGATAACAAATTTTTCTATCAACACTGATATCAGACCTTCAGATTCCACTTTCAAAAGAGTCATGCAGCCAAAAAACAACAGCAAAATCCAGAGCCTTCTGTGGGCATAAGGTACCTGTTGATGGAGGTACTTTACTTGTACAATCCAAGGAGCAGCTTTAATCCACACACACACACCACACACACATACACACACTCACACACACATTCCCTACACACACATACACACATTCCCTACACACACACATTCCCTGCACACACACACACATTCCCTACACACACACACTCACACAAATTCCCTACACACACATTTCCTACACATACACTCACACACACATTCCCTACACACACACATTCCCTGCACACACTCTCTCTCTCTCTCACACACACACACACATTTCTATGAAATTAGCCAAACCTCACATGTTGCGCAAGTTTTTAAAGAAGTAATTACCTGAGTACAAAGCACCCTTACCTATAGATTTTACAGAATCTGTTGGGTCCAACTTTATTATTACCTACATTTCTTTGCTTCTATCCTTTTGTGATTCACCATTTTATCTTTTACTTGCTTCTCTCAAAACCAAATCTCCCCAGTTTGTGTCTATAGCTAGAGCTTCACATCTCCCCTGTGGCCTGGTGGTCTCTTGTATGGGAGAACCTAAACTGTATGGACCATCACCACACCATTTGCATCTTCAAACCTTCCTCTCCCCTTCTTTTTCAGGGATCTGAGCTCTAAGATCTGCTGAATCTCTTTCTTCCTGCCTCCAAAGAAACATGGAACAGACATAGTATAATAACTATGTTAAACCCACCAAAGTATGTTTCCCAAACAGAAAGGATTGGCCTTCCACTCTTTACAAAAGGGTAAAAAAGTCCACCTGCCAATGGAAAACAGTGGCTGCTGAGTAGGTTGCAGCAACTTAAATTTAAAAACTGGGTTCCCCTTGTAACTCTGGACAAAACAACTTCTATGAACGGCTTTTAAACCATCTATCTGACTTCTCCAAAACTCAGCAACTAGATCTTTTAAACATAATATCTTCAGCTGACAAGGTCATAAACAGAATTTTATTAATATCAAGATCCCAGGACACAGCCTGCTCACATGGACAGATGCTGCCCCCGAGATGTTCCCTGCAGAAGTACGCACACAGATGCTGTACGCATAGGTGCTCCTCACGGACAGATGTTATCGTTCACAGAGACAGATGTTACTCACAGAGACAGATGTCCACCAGGAACACGATGTACACCAAAAGCTCCCGAAGGGTGGTCTTGACATAAAGTTCCCGGTTCCCAGCTGTATCCTCAGTCAGGGCTGTCCCCCAAAGTCCTACGAGGCATTGGAGAGAGGCCCAGGATCCCCAGCAGCAGGGTCCCTCCCAGTTCTCCCCACCCATCAGTTCCATCTCCATCCCAGCCCCCTTCCTCATCCATCATCTTACCCCTTGGCTGAATCTAGTTACTCTAACCATGGCTATCCTCCTCCATCCAAGTCCCCAAATGAAGGCATGGGAAGAGGCATTTGGTCCAGGTGGGGCCGTCTGGAACATCATCACATCCATGTGTTTCCTTAAACTAGCCCCCACGTACCCTTCTGGGCCCCCAGGTGATGACTCTGTCAGGCTTCCCCTCTGGGGAGCATGGGCTGGCCTCTGTGTTCTAGGACATGCGGTTCTAACACAGACAATTCACAAACCTCAAAGAGACATGAGAGTCCACCTCTTCTTTAGATCACTTCTCCCCACCAACAAGCTTTTGGGGACCCCTTCCCTTGACTCCAGCATCCTAGGAAAACCCTCCCCCACCAGCTACCTCTGATGCCCCGACGAATCTGGAGGCAGCAGGTGGACACCAGGGTCCTGCGTGCCTTCTCCTGGGGTCTGTCTTCAGGCTTCGTGGGCTGGGGTTGGGGGGGCACCACACTGGAGATAGTGCAGATCCTCAGCAACCCGTGTGGGGAGGGAGGGTCACTGTAGGCAGGGTTGTCCCAGCCTTTGCTCCCCAGATTTTGCAGCTCCTGCCCCTCGGGACTTTCCACAGCATTCATGGGGAATGAGGCGAGGACCCGACACCTCAGGTGTCCACTCTAACCTGAGAAACAGGGAGCAAAGGCCCAGCCCAGCTAGGCCAGCGGAGGGTAAAGGGAGTCTGAGAGCAGCTGGTCTCGCACAGCCTCTGCCTCCTGCCTTTTGTAGGGGAAAATCTGCAGCCGCTGGGGGAGGGAACAGAGGAGAAGGAGGGCCATCAATCCTGTCAGAAGCTCTCTTTCTCTCCTTTCTGCTGCAGGTCCCAGGGGAGAAGGTGAAAGGGGTGGGAGGGATCTGTGAGGCATGGGTTTGACGTACTCTTTTTGAGAAAAGGGAAAATGAAGAAGATGTGAAGACGCAGGTGGAAGGAAGGAGGGGTGAAAGAGGTGAGTGCTGCGGGGAGAGGAGAGCTGCCTGCAGATGGGGCCTGATGGAGGGATGGTCCTGAGCCCAGTGAGACAGAAGAGGTGATGAAAGAGCAATGGGAGAAGCTGGGAGAGCAGGAGGCTGGCAGACTCCATTGCAGGTCTGAGCTTATTTCCACTAAAAACTCCTGCAAGGGCTGACATAGATTTGGAGGGGGGGTAAGGGGCGCCACCACAGCCAGGAAAGAGAGACTGAAAAGTGCTGCCTCCCTAACAGGCTCAGCCAATGGTGTCCGGGGATGCTTTACTCTCTGACCTGGAGCTGTCCCCTGGTGGGATGCAGAGGGGGAGCTCCTGTCCCTCACTTCACCCCATAGCTGGGGGGGAAGGATAGTGGCAGGAGGACCCCCAGTTTGCAGATACCTAAGCGACAGAGTCTCTGACTGCTGATGAGGAAGGGAGAAGGTCTGCAGAGTTTCAGGCTGTATCCTTTTCTTTGAGGTCTGGTAGAAAGTTCTCGTTTCTCAGCTGTGCCCGTGGCTTGGAGAGAGCCATACCAATAGAAAGGTGCTCCTTAAGGATGTGGGACTCAACCTGGGGAAAGGCTAAGCCCTGACTGGGAGGATGGATAGGAGAGGACAGGGTGACTTGGGACTCCTTAAAGGGAGTGTATTGCTGGGCCCAACTCAGCAGACAACCTTACCTTATGGCTCTGCTTCTACTGGACCTGGAACTATGTGAGCACAAAACGGGAATATGAGAGAGATCAGGGCTGACCTGCTTTCCTTCCAATCTCAGGTGTCTGACTTTAAATCCTGGATCACCTGCGCTGGCTGCTATACAGGCAAGGAGGGGTAGTGACCTCCTCCTTGAAAGCTGGAGTCAGGGTTACTCTTCCTCTAATTCCTGGCTCTCCATCTGGGCTACTCTACAGCTGCGCTGGCCCAAAGCCCCGTTTCACACTCAGTAAAACATCAGCCTGGTGGAAGTCACCAGTCTTGAATGTCCTCATAAAGAGATCCTGACTCTAGACAACCCAGGGCTGGGCCAGCTCCTTGATCAATAAATGCACCCCAACATCGGAGGCAGGGGTGAATATGCAGCTGCTGTCCTACCACTGGGTCTGCTTTGTGGAACTCCTGCTTCAGCCCAGACACTGTTAAGGGAACTGATTCTCTGTCTGGGCTGGGGCTAAGGCCTCTTTGTGAGCCCTCCCGGATGGAGTTCCCATCGCTCCATTTGATTGGCTAGTGAGACACATTCCAAGGTGCTCGTTTTCTTCGTGAGGACAAAAAATACGGAATGGCGCCAGTATCGGCTATATTGTGTAAAATCAGCTGATTTTGTGCTTCTTACCCACAAGCTTTCAAACAATTGCAAAAGGTTCTGGCTTGCAACACTGAGCATTGGGACAGGGGTGATGAACAGGGTGAGGAAGCTGACAGTATAGTCCACAGCCATGGGGAGGGGAACAGGATATGGTTTCTGATTTCTTTGGGGATAGTTCTATATTCTGAGGGAAGTCTTTGATCAGCAGGGCTTTAGATAGACTCATCATATGACAGGCCCCATACTCCTGAGAGCTTATGGCCAGAGCTGGACTGCTTTTATTTCCGGTCACCTACCTGAATAACGCTTTTTGCTGCTCAGTCTTGAGCACTCTCCATGTGTGTGGGTCAACTACTAATGCCCCTGAGAGCAGAGGTTTATGTAATAGCTTGAGAAATTTCCTCCCCAAATGTTCTTTATTTCTAACATATTTAGTCTTACTCAAGGAGTTCCTGATCTTGTAATCAAGTGGGATCTCCTAATGATTTCTGTGCTCAGCAGATCTTCATGTCCTCAAGTTTCTTCTGGCACTTGACTTTTCTTGTGTGACCCTATTAAAGAGAGTAACCAATTTCAGAGGGGTCCCATGGCTCAGGCTGCAAAACCCAAAAGGCTTGAACTTGAAACCAAAACTGCCAGGTGTGATTCTTGGCTTAGCTCTTTTTAAAATATATATATATATATTTTATTGATTTTGATTTTTTACAGAGAGGAAGGGACAAGGATAGAGAGTTAGAAACATCGATGAGAGAGAAACATTGATCAGCTGCCTCCTGCACACTCCCTACTGGTTATGTGCCCACAACCAGGGTATATGCCCTTCACCGGAATCAAACCTGGGACCCTTGAGTCCCCAGGCCAACGCTCTATCCACTGAGCCAAACTGGTCAGGGCTTGGCTTAGCTCTTTACTAACCATCTGGTTCTGGCTAAGTCCCTTTTAAGACTTAGTTTACCACTCTGCAAAACGTTGATAATAAAGCCTGCCTTGCTTACCCCAAGGACTGTTGTAGGATTAAAGCAGTCTTTTAGTGGACTATGAAGCACAAAACACATTTATCTTACCATAGCATCCATCCTCGTGCATTCTGCTCATGCACAGCAGTTCAGGTTTAAGGTATATACCTTCATCCAGGACTCTGTTGCTGTTTTCCCAGGGGCACGAGAGTCCCAGAACTCTCTGCATCCACTCCCATTCCATTTCAGCTGACACCAATGAAATAGAATAAGGTCATTTCAGTGCGAGAGTATTATGGAAGTCCTGAAATGAAAGTATCTTCTCGTTGCCCATCAAGCTCCAAAGACACCTTCATGATGATGCCTCTTAGTCCACTTGGTGCGTTGGTCCCATTGCTTCACTGGGATGAATTTTTTGGTCACACGCTGTTCTCGTTCAGGCATCGAGAAGAGAATTACCCCATTTCCACCATCATTTTTTTTGTGTGTGCTCCCTTTTTACACAATGCCCCTCCCGGACAGATTCTTTGTGCTATATGGATCTACTAGGCCCCTACAAAGAGCCTAGGGACATCAAAGTCTGTAGGATAAAAACTTGTGGTCCACCCTCCTGTAAGTTCTCCATATAAGTTCCCCCGGGATAAGTTACCTCCCATATCCTAGAGCAAGCGTGTCAAACATGCAGACCACCAGCCTCTAGTCTGACATGCTTGTTCTAGAGGAAGAAATTTTGGATAATTTATAGTCCAGATTCGACAGAGAGAAGAAGCAAGCTGCAAACCACCTTCCGAATTCCATGTAGTGCAGTGATTCTCAACCTTGGCTGGACGTTAGAATCACCTGGGAATCTTTTTAAAATCCCGATTTCTGGGCCTCATCCTCTGGAAATTCTGTTTCTTTGTTATGGGGTGGGTCCACAACATTAGTAACAAAGAAACAGAATTTCTAGAAGATGAGGCCCAGAAATTGGGATTTAAAAAAGAGTCCCAGGTGATTCTAACGTGCAGCCAAGGTTGAGAACCACTGATATAATGACTCTCAACCTTTTTCACCCCAATAAACATAAATAATAGGACACACTCTATAAGTAGTGCTATCTCGCTATGGCAATTATTCTCAATGGAAGACATTGGAAATCACTTATCTATAAGACCTTAACCTTCACCAATATACCACCAGTCATCTTCATAGCAAAAATTCTGAAATTTGAGTAGCCCAAGTTTTCAGCAACAACAAACATGTGAGTTTGGACCAAGCAAGCAGACCAGAGTAGGTTAGGCCCCCGAGAGTCCCCGCCTGCCTGTCTTTATATAACCAACACCACTGCACTGCAACAGGGACTTCCACAAGCCCTGGCTTCTCAAAACATCAGCGTGGACAAGCCAGATCCATTGGGAGGTTTGGGTGTAAAGGTCTGCTGCAGTTGTCCCAGCTCAGGAAGCCAAGAAAATGGCATTTTGTTCTACTTCATCAGGGGCCTCAAAGAGAGGCTATAGGGAACCCCCTCCACATAAAAATGACCCACGTTAGCCTTTTACTTCTTTTCTAGCACCTACCCAATTTCTCAGGTCCTGCTGGAATACTCTTTGCATCTGCCACCTTTTAATAAAAGAACTTTTTGAATGAGAGCCCCAGCTTTCCTCCCGTTCTTGAAGACCCTCCTGGACATCCAAGTCCATTTGTCTATGTCTTCTACAGAAGATTGACAGCTGGAGGGAACCAATCAAACCCATGTGATGGGAGGCAGATGGTACCATCCACAAAAATGAGGAAGTTAATACTTAGTTGCCTAGAAATTTGGGTCTGAGACCATGATCACATCCCCTTGCTGTGTGTAGTTCAGACATGGAGTGCTCACATGGTCCTGATGCAATCCATCAGCAAAACTTCAGCTGTGGCAATCAGAGGTCTGTAGCTGATGCTGAACATTAAGTCAGGCCCCTGATGGAGGTGGTGGCGTGGGGAAGGAAAGAGCTCCATGGGAGTTTGAGACACTAGGCTAGAAAGAAAGGGGAAGGGAGAAGAAAGGCACGAGAGGAAAGGGGATGTATGACAGAGAGACCAGGGAAAGAGGACCTGAGAGAATGTGATCCTTCTTTCCCTCAGAGCCACTCATCAAATGTCACATGAGGCCTGGGTGACTGAATGTCCCTGTGAAGAGGGAGACTGGAGCACCAGGGCAGACCCCTCCGGTGCTCACTCTTCCAGCATCACGTCAGGGACTCAACACAATCACCCAAGGCACCTCCTTGACCCAGCTTCAGAGGGCCCCATTACAGGAGACACATATTTTCCCATCCTGAGTTCTCATTCCACAGATATTTACTGCGTGCCAACTACACGGTAGGGACTATGCTTAACTCTAGGGATGAAGCAGTAAATTAAACCACCAGATACTTACATTCTGTTGAAGAAGATATGCACTAAACAACTACACAAATCATTTCTAGCCATAGAAAGTTCTGCAAGGGGGAAGTACAGGGTGCTATGAGGGTACACAGCAGGAAACCTGCATTTCTGAAGCTAATGAGAAATGAAACAATGATGTCTACCTCTCTCCCCACTTCTCGTCCCTGCATCAGACACGGTTTTCTGAGATTAAGAAATGCGTCACTGCTAATATGCACAAGGAAACGGACCGAGTTAAAAGACCAAACAAGGAGAACATTGCAACACTGCAAAAAATGTTAAGACTTAAGTAATCGTTATCCCTCATGGTCACTGGAATGTGAGTTGAGCTAAGCTTGAACTCTTGCATTAGATTCTTTAAGACATGGAATCCAACCACATCTTCACTCCTAAAATTGGTTATCTCCTCAATACCTGGAACTGAGATAGAAATTAATAAGAGAACTAGAGTAACTGGTGAAACTCCATTTGGATTAAAAATTTTCTGAGGTGGTGGGATTTAAATCATGGAATTTTCAGAGTCAGGAAGCTCCTCTGGACTCACCAACTAGTTCTCAAATTCTTGAGTTGGTTTTCCTCTGTGAGGAAGTGTCCACTATTCTGCAATGAGATGAAATAAGTAAGATTACAGGTAGTGAATTTTTCCATATTTTTTAAGGTCTTTGCTTAGTATTTTAAGACTATGCCTCCTCCTTTTTCAGTAGTTAAATGCATGTGTTTTGTTTGTTTGTTTGTTTTAGTTAATCCTCATCCAAGGATATTTTTCCCATCGATTTATTTTTTATTTTAATAGAGAGTGGAAGGGAGGAAGAAAAAAAATTCCTGAGGTGATGGTTTTCACCTGTGTACTTGTCTCCAAACTCAAGTTGCACACATTAAATACAGGGGTGGGCAAAAGTAGGTTTACATCTATGAGTACACAAAACACAGGATTTATTCTTGTGCTATTATTTATTTGTTTTATTTATTTGTATTACAACTGCAAACCTACATAACTGTAAACCTACTTTTGTCCACTCCTGTATATACAACCTTTTGTATGTCCATTATACCTCAGTAACGGTCAATTATACTTCAAAAATTTTTTTTAATTTCATGAACAGGAATGCAGAGCCAAGAGCCTTATTTTTTTATTCCATTGGTTCTTTAATCCCATATCCAGAAATCTATCTTGATATTTCTCTCAGCAGAATTAATACATTTTTTGAAAGCTGGAAAAGAGAAAGCCCGAATATCCAACAATGGAAAAAAAGGTTAAATAAATTAGGATACATCCACATGATGGGTTATTGTGCAGAAATTAACATTTCAAAGTAACATTAATGTCATGAGAAAATGCTCAGCACGTGTTATGTGAAAAATTCTAACATATACATCTAACAGAATCCAAATTTTATGTATGCGTTATACTTAGATGCATAGAAAAAGAGACTAATATTAAAGAATATAAAATTTAGTGTGATTAGAAATGCTTTTTAGCCCTGACTGGTTTGGCTCAGTGGATACAGCATCAGCCTGCAGACTCAACGGTCCCAGGTTTGATTCCGGTCAAGGGCATGTACCCTGGTTGTAGGCACATCCCCTGGAGAAGGTGTGCAGGAGGCAGCTGAGCGATGTTTCTACCTCTCCATCCCTCTCCCTCTCTGTAAAAAAAAAATCAAATAT
>PVJC01017457.1:0-32473 GCA_004026665.1 Murina feae | reverse complement strand
CCCCGGAAGGGACCTGGGAAGCCGCCAAGCAGGCCGCCAACTCTTTCCCACTCACCCGTCCCCTGCTGCCTTCCTTTCCCCCTTCCCGGTGCCGCCAAGGGGTCTGGGGAGCTGCCAAGCAGGACCCCGGCCCCTGCAGCCTTGCTTTCCCGCTCCCCGATGCCCCGCAAAGGGCCTGGGCAGCCACCAAGCAGGCCGATACCCCCCCCTGCCACCTCTTACCTGCTTCCCGGTGCCCTCCAACCCTGCCGCCTGTTTCCCATCACGGGTCCTAGGTCCTGCGCTGTCCCGCCCTGCAGCCGCTCTGTGCACTCGGGAGTTCCCCCAGCCCGGCCTTGCCCTCTCGCAGTCTGGGACCCCTCGGGGGATGCCCACCTGCTGGCGTGCCTGACCAGCCTGGGTGAGGGGCTTTAAGGCTGCCCACAGCTCCCATTGCCCAACGTCCCAGCAAGTTTGGCTGGACGCAGATTTTCGGAGTTTTTTCTCCTATAATTGATACTGTTCCTTGAAGGCCTGGGGTAATTGATACACTGTTCCTTTAAGGCGGCCTTCTAACTACTAACGAAGCCTCTGCTTCACCTCGCAGCGTCTATAATGAAAAAATTGTTACTTTTACTGGTTAGGCCGGAGCTGCTCTCTCCTTCAGCTCCGGAGGATTCTATGATTGTTACAATGTTTCAAAAAGCTGTGTTTCGCTAGAGGCAGTTTAATCGGAGCTGAGCTGAAGGGCGCAGCTTCACTTTCCCTCCTGCTGCAATGGAAAGGGCTGTTTACTCAGGTCCGTGAGTGGCGGCCGCCATGTTGGCCGGGCTAATTTGCATACAGCCGCTCTGATTGGCTGGTGGGCGTGGCTTACCCTGTCTCGGAGAAACGGTTAATTTTAATATTTCGCTTTTATTAGTTTAGATACTGATCCCTATTAGATCTATCTTATGTTTTCTCCAGTCTATGGGTTAGATTCCTCTTTGTTGATAGTGCCCTTTGAAGCACAAATGTTTTTTGTTTTGATGAAGTCATTTATCTATTTTTCTTTTGTTGTTTATGCTATTGATGTTGTACCTAAAAATCTTTGTCTAAAGGTACAAAAATTTAGTATTTCTTTCAAGAGTTTTATAGTTTAGGAGCTTTACATTTTGGTCTATGATCCCTTTAGAATTAATTTGTATGTCTGATGTAAAGGACTCAAGAGGCTTTTGCAAGCTTTATTTGTTGAAAAGATTATTCTTACTGAGTTTTCTTGGCACCCTCATCAAAAATATGTCTAGGTTATACTACCTGACGTTTCTTTTTTAGAGTCCTTTATATAGATTTTTCTGCTGCTGGAGCATTTGGTCACTTCTTTTCTTATTTTACAGACTTGTTTTACCAACTCCTATGGCTTCAAGACCCTTTCAGACCTCTTGCTAAGTGAATAAGATTATCAGATTGCTTTCTAGACCTTTTCACTTCTTGTCTCCCGGTCATTTCAAATTGAATGTGTCCCAAACTGAACTCAACCCTTCCTGCTTCCAAAGTAGTTTCCTAGGCCAGTGAACTCTACTGCCATGTAATCATGAGTCAGAAGCTTGATAGTCATTACTCCCCTCCTTGCAATTACCAAACCAATAGCAGTAGGTGATCAAATAATTATTTTTCTGCCTCTCAAAGCCATTCTCTTCCTTTCATTTTCACTGGTTCCTCTTCCCCCTCTTCTAGTAACTTTTTTTTCATACCCAAAACAAATCTCTTGCTTAGAATAATCAGTAAATACATCAGAGTGAAATTCAGCAAAGAACTAAAAATGATAGCCATGTGCTGCATACTTCTATGGCTTTTTAGCACTGTATTTAAGACTTCTTACCCGATTCCTAAGCAAAAAAAAATTTTTTTTTTATCTTGTCCCCATCCTATATAATAAAACCCTAATATGCAAATCAACCAAATGACAGAACGACCAGTTGCTCTGATGCACTTACCATCAGGGGGCAGACGTTCAAGGCAGGAGCTGCCCCCTAGTAGTAAGTGCACTCCCACAGGGGGAGTGCCACTCAGCTAGAAGTCAGGCTCATGGCTGGCAAGCACAGCAGTGGTGGCAGGAGCCTTTCCCTGCCTCTGCTGCAGGTGGGCAAGTGGCAGGAGCCTCCCTGCCTCTGCTGCAGGTGGGTAGCAAGGGGTCCCAGACTGCAAAAGCCCCAGACCGATGAGAGGGATGTCTGACTGCGGGGGTTAGGCCTAATCCCCCAAGGGGTCCTGAACTGCCAGAGGGCACAGACTGGGCTGAGGGATACCCTCTGCCCCCAAGTGTATGAATTTTGTGCATCGGGCCTCTAGTTTATATATAGCACTTTTTTCACATTGTATTGTAACTGTTGGGTTTGCTTACATATTAAAAATAGGAACTTTTAAGGACTATGAATTTTTATGTTTTTAGAGCTGTGGTTCTGACCTATAGTTGGCTTCAAATTATTTTTTTGTACAAATTGAGTTGTTTTGAGGTGATAATTCTATCCAATTGTTGGGTCTTAAGGGGTGTCTGAATTTACTGTGAAATCAAAGATTTAGACATGAACACTTTTAATTCTAGTGTGATTACTAATGATAGATGGCGGAATTTTGGATAATTTTCATTTTTTGAAGAAAATGTATTTTGGGAAAATAGTCCTTTAAGCAAAAGTTGTGAAGTGGATCCTATTTTGCTAGATTTTTTGAAAATGGAGCTTTCTATAGTGGGAGTAAAGATCTTTTGGCAGAGTGAAATTTGGCAAAGAACTAAAAATGATAGCCATGTGCTGCCTACCCATACACCCACATTATTAAGCTTGCTGGTTGTTACTTCACCTAAAAGTTCACTTTTCCTTTATGGAACTTTACATAAGGGTACATGTAGTACCCTTTTGGGAATCCCTCCTCCAGGCTTTTAGCGTCTAGAAGGAATTTTTTCCCCTTTCCCTTTTTTCTGTAAGTGTGAGGTGTCAAATGATGTAAGAATGATGTAAGTCTCCATGTCTGGTTTAGAGGGAGATATATGTTATATGTTAATGGTTATGGGTTAAAACAAAAGGATATATTTTTTTTAATGTGCCGCTCAGGTTTTCTTTTACTGATATGATAGTTATTACGTCTTGAGTATTTTGATTTTTAGATCAGAATGGTTAGTAAGAATCTAGTTTACATGTACTTTATCTTTTCTATGTCAGAAAAAAAATTGCCTTTATAAATAGGTTGTTTACTACAATGGATTTCAAATTTTTAACCATGGTCATATAGTAAAAGAATACTTTTTACATTGCAGCCCAGTGCATGGAAAAATAAAACAAGTTTAATGAAAAAATCTGTACTTTTACTATGTTTAAAGTTCTATTATTCTGTGTTGTTCTTTTTTCCTTCCCCTCTGGCTTCTCAGTGCTGATTGGCAGGGACCCACAGTTTGGGTAATACTGGTTAACAGCAAGTTTTAAGGTAGAAATAATCATAGAAACGAAATTTATTTTGTGAATGACAAAGTAACCCACTTTGAGAGCTCTGTAGGTGGTGCAGAAAGATACAAAATTCAGCTTTTGCTCTTAAGGCACTTGTGGTAAACTAATTGAACAAATTTTGTGTGTGTGTGTGTGTGTGTGTGTGTGTGTGTGTATTTCTCTACAATGACTATAATGCAACTGGAGGTCCAGTGCACAAAATTCGTGCATGGGACCGGTGGATGTCCTTCAGCCTGGTCTGTGCCCTCTTGCAGTCCGGGAGCCCTCGGGGGATGTCCAGCTGCCGCAGAGGGAGCATGGAGACATTCCAGGGATGGTGTGATCAGTGGCTTAGAATTGGGAATGCAATAATATATTCAGAAAGAGTGAGAAGTGGAATCTAGTTATAATCACATTGGTCATGAATGGAAGATAAGATTAAGTTGATAAGGAGGTTATAGTTTATGAAGTGATGAGGCTTTATCCTCTAGGAAAATGGTGATATTTCTGTCTCTTGAAATTTACTTTATCTGCTAATAACATTGCTGGTCCACATCTCTTGGTTGCTCTTTGTATGTCATCTTTTCTCACCCTTATACTTAGAAGCAATTGTCTTTGAATCTAAAGTATGTCTACTATAGAGAGAATATAGTTGGAGCTTTCTTTGTTATCCAGCCTGACAATTTCTGTCTCTGTATGCTTATTCACATTTTGTTTAGTTTTTTAAATGGTTGGTATTACCTGTCCCATATTGCTCCTTGTTTTTTTTTTCTCTCTCTCTTTCTCTCAAGTTGTTTTTGTTCCTCTGTTCTCATTTGTTGCCTTCTTTTGTGTTTAACAGATCTTTTTTAGTGTACCATTTTAGGTTCAGTATTGATTTTTAATACTAAAAATGTCTTAGTGGCTGCTTTAGAAATTATAATATGCATTTCAATTTATTAGTCTGCTTTAGGTTATACTAAATTCCAGTAAAATATATAGCACTTTTTCTCTAATAAAACTTTATTTTTTCTTCATTCTTTTTGCTATTATTGTCATACTAGAGGCCCAATGCATGAAATTCTTGCACTCTGGGGAGGCGGGGCAGGAGAGAGGGGTGGTGGTTTCCCTCAGCCTGGCCTTTGCCCTCTCACAGTCTGGGAACCCTTGGATGATGCCCAACTGATGCGGAGGCAGGAGAGGCTCCTGCCACGGCCGCTGTGCCAGCCATGAGCCTAGCTCAGGGCTTCTGGCTAAGCAGTGCTTCCCCTGTGGGAGCGCACTGACCACCAGGAGGCAACTCTTGCATTGAGCATCTGCTCCCTGGTAGTCAGTGTACCTCATAGCGTCTGGTCATTCAACCGTTTGGTCAATTTGCATATTAGCCTTTTATTATATAGGATATTATATAGGATGTATTACATCTGTTTGTTATAAACCTAATAATGTACTATTATCATAACTGCTTTATACAATTTATGTTTTTCATGAAATTAAGAGAAGGAAAGAAGAATACATACATTCTTTTACATCTTCTCATTTATATTTACCATTTCTGGTGTCATTTCCTTTTAGCCTGAGAGACTTGTTTTAGTATTCCTTAAGTACAAGTCTTCTACTGTAGAATATCTCCATCTTTTTTAAATCTGGGAATGTCCATATTTCCTTTCATGTTCAAAGAATAATTTTTCTACATACAGCATTCTTGGTTGACAGGGTTTTTTTTCTTTTAGCATTTTAAATATTTTTATTACCTTTTGACTTCAATTTTTCTGATAATTAGCCAGCTATTGTATTGTTTTTCTCAAGTATATGATGAACCTAGTTTTTGTTTTGTACTGCTTTCATGGTTTTTTTCTTTGTGTCTTTAATTTAAATGAGATATACCTAGATGTAAATCTCTTGGTGTTTATCCTTTTGGGGATTCATTAAGCTGTATGGTTTAGTAAGTTAGTGTTTTTAATCAAATTTTGGAAGTTTTCAGGAATTATTTTTCAAATATTTTTTCTCTCTTTTCCTCTTTTTGTCTGTTATGGCTTTTATACTATGTTGTTAAATATGATGTTACCCTACAGCAGGTTTCTGAGGCTCTGTTCATTTCTCTGCACTCTTTTTCTCCCCCCTTTGTTCTTACAGTTGGATAATTTTTATTTCTCTATTTTAAAGTTCTGAGATTTTTTTATGCCATCTTAAATCTTAAGCTCATAGTGAATCTTTTATTTCTGTTATGCTTATCAACTATAGTATTTCCAGGTTTTAAAAATTATTTCTTCATGGAAATTTTCTATTTCTTATGCAATTGTCATTATATTTTTCTTTAATTTTTAACAGGATTTCTTTTAAGTCTTTGAACAGAATTATATCTTATATTTTAAAAATTACTAATATAACTGGCATATAATATTGTATAAAATTTAAGGTGTATAACATGTTGATTTGATATACTTATATATTGCAAAATGATTGCCACCAAAGTATCAACTAACATGTCACATCTTGTAATTAATTAATTACCCTTTTTTTGTGGTGAGAACATTTAAGACCCACTCTCTTAGCAACTTTTAGATATGAGTACAGCATTTTTAACCATAGTCACCATACTGTATATGAGCTACTTAGAATTTATTCATGTTATAACTAGAAATGTGTACTCTTTGACCAACATCTCCCCTTTCCTCCCACCCTCAGCTGAACTCATACAAACTGCCCTTCCAGTTTATATGAGTTCAGCTTTCTTAGATTCAACAGAGAAGTGATATCATATAGTAATTGTTTTACTCTGTCTGATTTATTTCACTTGGTGTATTCAAGTTCCATCCATATGGTTGCAAATAGCAGGATGTCCTTTATTCTCATCTCTGAATAACACACACATGCACAGTCATTTACTGCATAATGACTTTTTGGTTAATGATGGACCATATATATGATGGTGGTATGATTCCGTAAAATTATAATGAAGCTGAAAATTTTCTAGTGATATTGTAGCAATGCATTACTCAAGTGTTTGTAATGATACTGGTATAAACAAACGTATTGCTCTGCCAGTTATGTAAAAGTATAGCACAACAATTACAGTAGTAGGCTACACCATCTAGCTGAGTGTAAGTAAACTCTATGATGTTTCCATGACAAAATTGCCTAACAATACATTTCTTAGAATGTATTCCTGTCATTAAGCATTACAGTACATGACCACATCACATCACATACCACATCAAGGTTCTACATTCATCTGTCAATGGTCATTTAGGTTGTTTTCATGTCTTGTGAATTATGAATAATGCTGCAGTGAATATGGGAGTACAAGTATCTCTTCAACAAAGTGATTTCATTTCTTTTATACATACACCCAGAAGTATCATTGCTGGATCATATGGTAGTTCTAGTTTTAATATTTTGAGGAATTTTCATACTGTTTTCTATAATAGTTGCAACAATTTACATTCCCACTAACAGTGCACAAGGGTTCTCTTTTCTCTACATCCTTGCCAATATGTTATCTCTGATCCTTTTTATAATAGTCATTGTAACAGTTGTGATGTGTTATTGTGATTTTTATTTGCAGATCCCTGATCATTAGTGATGTTGAGCACTTTTTCATGTACCTGTTGGCTATTTGTATGTGTTCTTTGGAAAAGTGTCTATTCAGGTTCTTTGCCCATTTTTTAATGGTTTGTTTGTGTTTAATGGGTTTGGGGGGTTTTTGCTATTGAAGTTATACAAATTCTTTATATATTTTGCATATTAACCCATTATCAGACATGATTTGCAAACATTTTCTCCCATTTAGTAGGTTGCTTTTTCATTTTGTTGCTTTTCTTTGATATGCAAAAGCTTTTTAATTTGATAGAATCTCACTTTACTTTTTGCTTTTGACACCTTTGCTTTTGATATCAAACCATTGCTAAGATCATTGTCAAGAAGCTTACCTCCTATTTTTTCCTCAAAAGTGTTACAGTTTTTATGTTTCTTGAACTTTATATCTGCTTTGGACTTCTGTCTGCCAAGTCCAACAGCTGTGTCTACCCAGAGTCAGTTTCTATTGACTGCTTTAAAGAACCATAACAACCTGATTATAGGTCTTTTCCTATTGTTTGCATGTGCCACCATTTTTTTTTTTGGACAATTGTACATTTTAAATAATATATTGTAGCAATTCTGCATCTGATTTTTAAAAATCCTCTGGGGGGGTTTCTTTATTTTTGTGACTTACCTGTATATAATCTATAGTATTTCTCCTCCACAGTTCAAAGGCTCTGAATTCTGTGTTAAATTTTTTATTCTAATTTTCATTTTATAGCCTTCTTTGGGGTTGACTCTTTGCATAGCTTATTGGTCAGCTGGGTATTGGTTAGATATTATATTCAAATATCTTGAGTTCGTAAAGCTTCCATCATTTTTTGATGATCTTATACATGCATTGCAAAGTACATTCAAAATTCCAGTAGTTCGACCTCCCCTTTCTACAAGGCCCTCATAAATCTCATCTGCCTGTGTGTGTACAGCTTCTGAGCTAGAGATATGTGGAGAGCTTATTTAGCTCCTTCATGTCTCTCTTACTTACAGGACCTCCCTTTTAAATTTCTTAGTGTTCTTCTAGTCCGTCATTTTCTCCAGCTGAGACTGCATCCTCAAGGGTAGCAGAGCTATGGACTTTTTTACTTCGTGTCCTGTCAAATTTGCTATTTTTACTGCCATTGCCACTGGAAATGGGTTTTTGCTCTCTGTTTTAAGTGATGATAGCCCTGTCTAGAAGCAGAATTCCTGGTTTTCATGGCCAACCCTGCCCTGGTAAAAGTAACTACCCAAACTGCCTGAGCTGGATGGTAATATTCCCTGGCAAGAAGGCAATTGGCTCGCACTGTCCTAATTCCAATATCTAGCAGCTTTCATGAATAAATGCTTCTCAATTTGTTGTTGGATTTGGATGATTTCTTGAGTTCTGAAATTGTTGTTTTCTATAATGTAGTCCTTTTTATAGGTGTTTGGGGAAAGATCTCTTCATTCAGCCATAGCTGGAAATCTCACCTCTTTTTGAACTTTGTAACTTCTTAGTCCTTTCCTCCTGTTTCCCAATCCCACTTTAAATCACTGTAGTCAGGCTTTTGTCACAACCATTTTACCAAAATCACTCTTGTAAGAGTCACCGGCATCCTGTATTTGCCATACCCAAATCTGTTTTCTGCTTTCACCTTAACATTTCAGTAGCTTTTGATATAGTAAATGGTTACTCCCCTTTTCTGAAAACTCTTTTTTTACTTGGCTTCTAAGATAACATGTTCTTCTGTTTTTCATTCTACTTCATTAACTACTCATATGTGATACTATACTCCTTATACCTATGACTTTTTTCTTCTTCTTTTTTCCTAGGTAATAGACATACCATTGGAGTCTCTTGCTTTATGTCCCCAAAGAACAGATGGCCCCCAGGTGCCTATTTTCAGCTCCAGCTTCTACATGCAGTCTCAGTATTAAATATATATAAGATTATGACATTTTCCTGGTCAAAACATCATTGGCTTTTCTTTACATTTAGTGTGAAATTTAAATTTAGTTTCTTACCATGATTTATGAGTTTATAGGACATATCACACACCCCCTGCCTACTTCTCTGAACTTATCTCCTACCTTTCTCCCTTTACTTAGCATGCTACATTACCTTTCAAGCTATTTTTTTTTTTTTTAATAATCCACGCCCACCTCTAGGTATTTACGTTTAGAGTTTCCTATAACTGCAGTGCAGTGCTCTTCTCTTATATCTTCACATGGTTCTCATCTTCATATCATTCAGATTTGTGTTCAAATTTTACCTCAGTTTTGAGGTTTGCTCTGACTTCCTTTTTTCTATTATTCTCTGTCCTTTTTAAGTGAAAATATATTGTTTATGTCTTCCTGTCCTCCATAAACTATAGTAAGGTTGATGAGGGCAGGAACTTTTTTTTTACAGAATGATTCTGTAAAAGTGTCTAGGCTTGTTATAGTTGTATATTTAAATACGTTTTAGGCATGAACTTTGTTTGCCTAATATTGGCTTGATTAATATACCTATAAATATTCCTCTATGAATTTTCATGTTTTGGATCTTTTAGGGAATTTGGAATGTAAGCTTCCTTTTTAAAAGAATAGAATATGAACAGAAGAATAAGAGTACGTGAATATTTAGGTCCATGAACTTGCTTCACTTATGTATTTATACAACTTACGTTACCTGGACATTTAATAGTTCTCTGTGACATTGGCTAATGAGTGTGGAAAAATGGCTTATTTTAACATGGTTGGCTATGTTTAAAAAAAATGTCAATCTTAGCATCCGTATATCATGAGAGGAGTGAAACTTAGCCTACTCGCAATTCTCCCACAAAACTATGTACCTAGATGCAAATTGGCAAAGTATAGATATACTTTCAGAAATAGCTTCCATTTGGAATGGAAATGGACACAATTTTGAAATTGGTAAAGTTTTCTGTATCCTCTGAAACAATCAAAATAGTCTGGCTTTAGTCATTATCTTTGGTAAAGTAGTTGTACTGTACTAAGTTTGATTATTGCTTCAGCTATAAATGTTTTATAAGAAGTAATGATATGAATGATTGATATCTTATAAAATAATTTTAAATATCACTGTACACAGAAACCCAGCTCTCATAGTCAGTTTAAAGGGACAGAAGAATCTTCTTGAGTTTCCTGTTTCCTTCAGAGAACAATCAGAATAATTTATTGGAAGTCTCTAGAGAGGAGGAACATTCACTTCTTTCTGCTACCACCTTCTAAGAACTGGAGCCCATTCTGCTCTAGGACAGTTCTGCTTATTCAGCTTGTCCTCTCCCACTCCTCTGTTTTTGACTTTTTCCCCTAACCATAGTAACATTTCCCTTCCAGATATCCAGGTATATATTTTATGTTTATGTTCTGTTCCAAATCATTATTGTAATTGAAAATTTTATATAGCTGGTACTTCGGTATTCTTTATCTGTTATGTAATTTAGTCTTTATTAACTGACTAGCGGCCTGGTGCACAAAATTCTTGCATGGGGGGTGTCCTCTCAGCCTGTCCTGCACCCTCTCCAATCTGGGACCCCTTGGGGGACATCCCTCTCGCAATCGGGGACTGCTGGCTCCTAAGCGCTCGCCTGCCTGCCTAATCGCCCCTAACCACACTGCCTGCCTGCCTGATCGCCCCTTACCACCTCTGCCTGCTGGCCTGATCACTCCTAACACCTTTGCCTACTGGCCTGATTGCCTCTAACCACCCTCCCATGCTGGCCTTATCTCCTCCAACTGCCCTCCCTTGGTGACCTGATCACCCCTAACCACCTCTGCATTGGCCCCCACCACCGTAGCTTTGTCTGGAAGGAAGACCATGTGACCGGAAGATGTCCAGTCGATCTGGTCTAATTAGCATATTTCCCTTTTATCAGTATAGCTTTCTGACAGCCCAAGTATATTGTTAATATGTACTCTTCAGATTAATACTGCAAAATTTATGGTGTTAGGAAGTCATCATATTATTTCATGTTTACTTTCCATAAAGAATGAACATAACTTTGAATCTTCCCAAAGGGAAAATTACTTGTGTGGTCTATAAACTCAGTATTGTACAGTATCTAGTATATCATATTTTATCTCTCTAAAACTTAGCAAATAAACCTTTGTAATGGGGTTAATTCTCAGATTTTTCACTGTATCTTAGAAAATAGTAGGGATTGTAGGAGTTTTCTTCGCACCCAAATTTATTTGTTTGGTGTGATGCTTGATTTTTATTATAGTTATAAAAATTAATAGCAGTAATAACTCATTTCAGGTATCTCTTATATATTAGAGACCAGTGCTTTTCAAGCTTTTTGTGGTAAAATACCAATTTTTAAAATTTTCAATTCATTGAGGACTGATTATTTTTGTAAAATACAGTACAAATGAATTACTACAAAAGTGAAATTTTAGGAAATACAAAATATAGACCCCACTTTTTATTATAAGATTCATTAATACAAGTTATTCTGTCAGATTGCTATAAAATATTTTAAACACTTACTTTTAATTTCATTTGCAGAGCAGTAGTAAATAGTTCATGGACTGGTAATAAATACTTTACAGGTCAGCACTAATCTATAGAGGATACTTTTTGGTAAAATATCTATAACCTACTGTTTGTAATGTTTGTTGTTTCAGAAATATTAGTCAATATGCTGAATAGCAGTTATCCTTTAAAATATTTTTTTCTGTTTCCTTTTCAGAACCGAGAGCTCCAAATCATGAGAAAGCTAGATCACTGTAACATAGTACGATTGCGTTATTTCTTCTACTCAAGTGGTGAGAAGGTAGGTCTTGCAGAAAGTGTGTACTGAATATTGTGATAGTCTTGTTATTCTTTTAGAAATAATCCCCCTTATCCAAGTAAAACAGTTTTGCTAATTGAATGGAAGAATTCCAAAACGCAGCTCTAGTGATTCTGAGCTCAAGCTATGTTCATTGATTATATCAGGAAAATGTTAATGAATGGAATGAATTTTTAATAATTTTCTTCCTTTTTTAAAAAACTTCTGCCTTTAGTTCTAAAGCAAATTTATTTTAAAGCTTTTTATGTTTTTTATGTGCTTCTGGAGTCCCATGTTAGTTCACCTCTTTATTGGAGGGAAGAAAATGATGTCATTTTGAGAAGTTGAAATTTTGGAGGGGAAGGGGAGGAAGGCGGACTTCAGTAGGACCAGAATGAGACTTAAACATTGGAAGGCAAGTTTCCTATTCTTGACTAGGGAAAAGTTGGAGAATGTATAATATTTCAGTGCTTGTTGTAAGTCAGGGGTAGGGAACGTCCGGCCCGAGGGCCATATAAGGCCCACAAAATCATTTGGTCTGGCCCTGCCAAGGCATTAGGGATCAGTTAATTAAATGTTTGACCCAATATAGCAGTCTAATTTTTAAGTTGATAATTTTGTATGGCCTTGGAATGATGTTATAAATATCCAAATAGCCCTTGGCAGAAAAAAGATTCCTCGCCCCGATTAAGTGGTATTTATGGTTACATTTAATTCTGTAAAAGCAAAGGATAATTAAGGAAGATTTTATGCTGTGAATCCCTCCCTCCTCCCCTTCCCTTGGTCTTTCTCTTCAGAAGACGTAGTAACTAATGTCATTGTACTCACTGGAGTTAGCATAGAAAATCAGTTTCTTCTATTTTACTGCGGTCTTTTTATATCTGTTCACTGTCCCTTCTTCCCCAATTCAATTGTTTTCTTACATTTTTTTCTTCACTGGTTTGGTGTCCTGGGGGCAAGACAGGACAAATAACAAACCACTTGATCTTTTTGGCTAAATAAATATGACTTTGGATAAATTCATTTGATATTTTGGACCTTAAATATCATGCATTTACTTTCTAAAGTTCTTAAATCCATAAAGCCTCTTGATTTCTAGCCCAGTGTACTTTTTACTTTACCTATTTCCCAGTGTACCCATGCTTAATTATTTTCCATTAAATTTTATTTTGATTATTTCCTTAGAAATTCTTTTTTTCACGATAGAGCCTATAGTATGGGAAGATACCTATATCTTTAGCCAGGATTGTGATATATAATTGGTGTGTGTGTTGGGGGGAGGGGTAGACGAGAGGGGGAGGTAATATTTTAACAACCAAATGGTTCTTTTTTTTTTTTTTAAGAAATCTCATCTTTTTTTGTTGTTGATTTCAAAGAGGAAGGGAGAGAGAGATAGAAACAATAATGATGATGAGAGAGAATCATTAATTGACTGCCTCCTGCACCCCCCCTACTGGGGATCAAGCCCGCAATCCAGGCATGTGCCCTTGTCTGGAATCGAACATGGGACTCTCCAGTCCACAGGCTGATGCTCTACCCATTGAGCAAAACTGGCTAGGGCCAAATTGGTTCTTTAGTGACTCTTATTTTTTACATGCACCCTTGCCTTTAAGTCTAAATGATTATCTCTGCTTGTATTAGGGACTATAAATCCTTATAAGTATTTGAGCTCTTTGTTTCTAAAGCCAATTACTTGATTCATGCCTTTTTTTTTTCAATATAGCAAACTGCCTGTTATATCTTTAATTTTATCTGTTTTGGCATGTCTTTACTTTTTCCTGTCCCTTCCCAAATAAAATTATGGAGCATCTGTTATGTTTGCAGAACTCTTATAATGAAATTTTGCATCCTCATGGCTTTTTGTTATTAGATGCTAGACATTATAATATGCCAGGGAGGAAAGTAAATGTTGGAATTATTTGTTCCATGAACCTCCAGATTGCATGCAGATTCATTTGCAAAGGTCTCCTTACAAGACCCCTAAACATTTTATCTCGAGTAGTTAATTTATATTGTTTTCTCTATGTGACATGACCTGTTTCAGTGCTTTACAAATATTAACTCACTTAACTCTTAAGATAAAGAGCAAGGAGAGAATATAAAAACTTTTTAATGTAAGGCTGTATCTGTGATGGCACTTAAAGACTTAACTGTCTGGTTTTCATTTGTTGGAAGCCCCATCATAGTCTGCCCTTGCTGTCACTTAATCCTGCCTGGGGAGTTACAATGGACTGACCATTATCTATCTATCCCAGAGAATGATTTTCCTCCCTGCTCTGTGCAGAGCTGGTTATTTATCTTAAAATCTTACAGGTAAAGAGCAATTGAGAAGTCATTAAGGGAGATTAGTCAGAGGACAGAGAACCTCTAATCTAATAAAAGAGTAATATGCAAATTGGTGCCACTCCACTACACCTAAGCCACACCAACCAGCGAAGCCACACCTGCCAGCCAATCAGAGCGACTATATGCAAATTAACCCAGCCAAGATGGCGGCCGGCAGCCACAGAGCTGGAATAAGCAGGAGGCTTGCCCTGGCGAAGGAGGAAGCTAAGGTTCCTGTCTGCCTAGACCAGCTGTGGCCTTCGCTCAAGACAACAAAGTTTCAATTATAGAAGATAAATAAACCCCAGATACCTCCTTCCAGCCTTTGGCTCAAGGAAGCGCTAGGAGCCTGGGTTGTCAGGGGCAACCTGACCTGGACTCCAGTTACAGCAACAAAGTTTCAACTTTAGAAGTTAAATAAATCCCACATACCAGTTTCCAGCCAGCCTCGCTGCAAACAGTCATCAGCCCTTCACCCACGCTGGCCAGGTACCCCAGCAGGGACCCTCTCCCTGAGGGGATGTGGCCAGCCTGCAAACAGCCATCAACCCCTCACCCAGGCTGGCCAGGTACCCCAGCAGGACCCCACTCCCTGAAGAGGCTGTGGCCAGACTGCAAACAGCAATCAGCCACTCACCCAGGCTGGCCAGACACCCCAGGCGGGGACACCCACCTTGAAGGGGCTGTGGCCAGCCTCCAAACAGCCATGAGCCACTCACCCAGGCTGACCAGGCACCCCAGAAGGACCCCCACCCTGATTTGGCACACCCTCAGGGCAAACCAGCCAGCCCTCACCCATGCACCAGGCCTCTATCCTATATAATAAAAGGGTAATATGCAAATTGACCCTAACAGCAGAACCACTAGGAATGACTGGTCACTATGACACACACTGACAACCAGGGGGTAGACACTCAATGCGAAGCTGCCCCCTGGTGATCAGTGCACTCCCACACGGGGAGCTTTGCTCAGCTACAAGCCAGGCTGACAGCTGCCAGCACAGCAGTGGTGGTGGGAGCCTCTCCTGCCTCCTCAGCGGCGCTAAGGATGTCCAACTGCACCTTAGGCCTGCTTCCCACTGGCAAGTGGACATCCCCCGAGGGCCCCTGGGCTGCCAAAGGGATGTCTGGCTGCCAGCTTAGGCCCGATCCCCCGAGGAGCGGGCCTAAACCAGCAGGTGGACATCTCCCGAGGGGTCCCAGTTTGCTAGAGGGCACAGGCCATGCTGAGGGACATCCCTGAGTGCACAAATTTTTGTGCACCGGGCCTCTAGTAAAATTATAAAAAGAAATACACTTTCTAGTATTTTATTTATCTCAGAACTTTCTCTTGAGTATTGTAAATTTTCCAAAGTGAAAGAAAGACATCTCTTAGTTTTGGGATAGCGCCATTTAAAAAATAGGAAGAAAGAAAAATGATTATTGCTGTAAATAATGAACCTTTCTTGTCAAAAGAAAGGAAGACTTTCTGAAGATGTGCAGAAATACACAGGTTCAGCACCTCCCATAAGCACCTTTTGGTTCAGCCACCAAAAGGATAATGTCTTCTTGGCCTACTCATGATTTCCACTTCCTTTATTCTGAATTGTTATGACAGGACCAACATATCACTCAAGAGACTAGCTAGTAAACTAATAAGAGATGGGTTCTGCTCTAGGGTTAAGAGCTCAGATTTGTTATTAGTTCTTGCTCTCCAATAGTAGGTTACTGAGAGTGAACTCAGAATTGCTATTTAGAATGATACCTAATGTTTTATGAAATTCTTATCTCTGAATGTGGCAGTCCTATATTAGGTAGCTATTTTACTAACAGAAGCATTATGTATTGCTTATCTTAACTAATAAAAAGCATAATATTGAAATTAACCGTTTCTCCGGGATGGGGTAAGCCACGCCCACCAGCCAATCAGCGACTGTATGCAAATTAGCCCAGACAACATGGCGGCCGCCACTCACGGACCTGAGTAAACGGCAGCTTCCATTGCATCAGGAGTGAAAGTGAAACTGCCTCCCGCTCCGCTTAAACTGACTCAAACAAAACAGACGTTTGCAACAAAATAACAATCATAGAATCCTCGGTAGCTGAAGGAAACAGCAGGCCTGGCCTCACCACTAAGTAACATTGTGTCATTATAGACGGAGCAGCGAGGTGAAGCAAAGAGGAGGCTTCGTTAGTTAGTAGGCTGCCTTAAAGGAACAGCATCAATTATAGAAGATAAACAAACCCCAAAAACCTGCGTTCAGCCAGCCTTGATGGGACATTGGGTCAGTGGGAGCTGTGGGCAGCCTTAAAGCCTGAAAGCGTCAATCAGCCCATCACCCACGCTGGCCAAAACCCAATGGAGTGAGGGACATTCCTGGGGGGCTTGGCCAGCCTGGAGACAGCCATCAGCCCGTCACCCAGCCTGGCCAGGCACGCCAGCAGGTGGACATCCCCAGAGGGGGTCCCAGACTGTGAGAGGGCATAGGCCGGGCTGAGGGACCTCCTGTGTGCACAGAGAGGCTGCAGGGCGGAACAGCGCAGGACCCAGGACCTGTGAGTGAGAAAGAGGCAGCAGGGTTGGTGGCCTGCTTGGCGGCTCCCCAGGCCCTTTGCGGGGCACTCAGGAGTGGAAAGAGGCGGTGGGGGGCCAGGGGCCTGCTTGGCAGCTCCTCAGGCCCTTTGAGGGGCACCGGGAAGCGGGAAAGAGGTGGCGGGGGATCAGCGGCCTGCTTGGTGGGCTTCCCAGGCCCCTTGCAGGGCACCGGGGAGCGGGAAAGAGGCGGCGGCCTGCTTGGCGGCTGCCCAGGCCCTTTGCGGGGCACTGGGGAGTGGGAAAGCAAGGCTGCAGGGACCAGGGTCCTGCTTGGTGGCTCCCCAGACCCCTTTGCGGCACTGGGGAGTGGGAAAGGAAGGCAGCAGGGGACCGGTGAGTGGGAAAGAGTAGCGGCCTGCTTGGCGGCTCCTCAGGCCCTTTGGGGGCCACTGGGGAGTGGGAAAGCAAGCTCTTGGGGGCTGGGGGCATGCTTGGCAGCTCCCCAGGTCCCTTCCGGGGGTCAGGGAGCAGGAAAAGGCTGGCCTGACCATGAAGTGAGGTTTTCCCTGCTTCCTGGTGGCCGGAGGAAGATGAGCAGTAGGCAAGCTTGGGAGGCAGGCAGCACCCAGCCCTGGCCACAGCTCAAAAAAGAGAACAACATGCAGCGGAGGGCAAGAGTCTGAGAGATCAACATAGAGGGGGTTGCCTGCTCCAATCCTGGGGCAGGCTCCCAGCAAGTAGACACACACAGGAGGACTGCTCCGAGCCTCAGATGCGTCTGGGGGCAGGTCCCAGTGGCGATACACACACACACACACACACACACACACACACACAAAAGGCGCCTGGCAGACTGGGGCCATCATGGGACATCCACTGAGGGGTTCCAGACTGTGAGAGGGGGCAGGCTGGGCTGAGGGACCCCCCCCTCCCCTCGTGCACAAATTTCGTGCACCGGGCCCCTAGTGTGTATATATTAGAAGAGTTTTGTGGGAGGAAATGATAGTTTGAGATGCCTCTGAGACTTGCAAATAGAGATGCCCAGTAAACAGGTGCATGTATGAATTCATAGGTGGGTTTTGGGAGAGCTAAATGGAGGGATGATATTCATAAGATTGGGTAGGTAGGATGTGTAGCCATGTGGTAGATTTCTTGGGAGTTTGGGAAAGAGAGAGAAGGGATGTTGTTTGAGGCCAGGACAGCCAAGAGCCAGCAGTTTGCAGTATTGCCTTCTAGTTCTAGAATATGTGAAGGTTGAAAACAGTCTTCATTTGAGAGCTGCAAGGAAGCCAGTACCTTTGGGTGGGATCTAGGTTTAGTCAATGGCAAGGCAGTAATAAAGAAACCTTTATGAAGAGACTGTGGTTTGAAACTCTAAGAAGAGGTTCTCTTTGGAATTTCAGAGAGCTCAGGGAAATCTCTGCATAGAGATTAATGGTAAAAACATGAGCCTAAAGGGAAGGCTTGAGGATGCAAATAGGGGATTGAGCTGAGGGCATTGTGAGGATAAGAGAAGGATTCATTGTTTCAAAATTATAAGGATGATAGACTTTGATTCCATGAATGAGTTCAAATGTATATAGGAGTATTTTGTACTCCTCTCATTTTATCATTGACTCTCCGTTATTTTCTACCTTTTTCTCTAAGCCATTTCTCTCCTTTCTCTTCTGTCTCTGTTACTTTCTGGGTTTCTGTCTCCTTCACTTTTGGCTCTGATCTCTATCTTTCTCTCCCTCTTTCTTCATCTATCTAACACCTCAGCTCCTTCTCTCCCCCGTTAACTCTGGCTACCAGGCTTTGTCTTTGTCTCTTTCCCTCTTCCTCTCTCTCTCGCTTCCTACCCCATCTCCCTCTTTCTGTTGGCTATTTCAAGTATAGATCTCTCAACCTTTTTCTGTGGGTTTCTGTACCTCTCTTTTGTTAGGTTTCTATCCATTTCAAACTTTTTCTGACTGTCTAATTCTTTCTAAATCCTTGTATGGGTTCTCATCTGTCCTGAGCCGCCTCATTCTCTTCCTTGGTATCTCTTCTCTCTGAG
Source organism: Murina feae (assembly GCA_004026665.1). NCBI lineage: Eukaryota > Metazoa > Chordata > Mammalia > Chiroptera > Vespertilionidae > Murina > Murina feae. Next base: position 13,862 of record PVJC01017457.1, on the reverse strand, counting down.
CCTCTACTATTCCCTTCTTCTTTTTGGAAAAGTTTAAAGAAGAAAAAGTTTTCACTCACCAGCCTGACTTTTTACCTCAGTTCTACACGTTTTATTCCATACACATATTTTACATTTTTGTATGAATAATCTATATATATTATATATATATAGACCAAAAGGCAGAAAAACAAAACAGCCAGTTGCTATGATGTGCGCTGACCACCAGGGGGCACACACAGAGCATGGCAGGCGTCAGTAGCAGGTGGCAGAGCAGGGAACATGGTGGGCATTGGCTGTGGCGGGATGGTGGAGGAGGTGAGCGGAGGCACCAGACCAGGGTGGGGCACCAATTGCTGTCATCAGGGAGAACCTCTGGTGGTTACTGAAAATTCTGCGCACCATGGTCCCACTGGGCGGTCGCACCTGCTGCCAGCACCCGCTGCCAATGCCCCCACTCGCTTGCACCCACTGCTGGCACCTGGCACTGGTCCCAGCACCCGCTGCTGGCACCTGGCACTTGTCCCAATCTCTCCTCAGGGCGTCTTCACTCCTCCTGTTCCTGAGAAGCGATTGCGACCAGCAGCTGCCTCTCACACCCGCTGCCAGCAACAGCCCCACTTGCTTGCTCCCACTGCCAGCACCAGAGCCACTGCTCACAACTGCTGACGGTGCTGGCCCCAATGTCTCTGCACTGTCAGCAGGTGCGAGTGGGGCCGGTGGAACTGGGGGCAGGGCCGTGGCAGGAAGGACCGAGCAGGGCGTGGAGGATGGGCCGAAACTCACTCCTGCACCCACCGCAGCCTTGAGGCCCACAGTTCCTTTCAAGGTGCACAAATTCATGCACTAGGGCCCCTAGTTATCTATAAACTTATTAACTATTCAAGATCTCACAATCATTCCCTTGTTGCCTCTTAATATTTGTAGTTCTTGGTTATATAATATGGCATTGAGTTCTTACATTACATAATACTCTTAACTATTCTCTCATTATTATTTTTAATTTTAAAATTGCAACTAAACTATCCCAGGATCTCATCATAATTTTAAAACTATCTTTTTATTGATTTCAGAGAGGGAGAGAGAGAGAGATGGAAACATCGATGATGATGATGATGAGAAAGAATCACGGGTTGGCTGCCTCACGCATTCACCCTACTGGGAATAGAGCCCACAACCCAGGCATGTGCCCTATCAGGCTATAACCTCCTAGTTCATATGCTTAACCACTGAGTCAGACTAGGTGGCGGACTCATCATAACTTTTGTCCATAAGTACTTTTTTTTTTAGCTCTGGTTGAAATTAAAGTAGGATTGCTATAATATTTGGCAAATATTTCTACTGACCATAGTTTGAATGGTTTTATCTATTTTGGTGACCTCTTTATTGTGCCCCACTCTGTCATTTTAAAGACTGTTTTTCTTTAGGGATTATAAGTAACCAGTTTTTAGCCTACTTAGGGGAAAGAGTAGCTAGAATAACTAGGAGAAGAAGGAGTTAAGTTAGGACAGAGACTAAAGATGTCACCTAATTAGTCTTAGTCTTCTGGTTGCAACCATTAATGTTTGCTATAGTCACTAAAGCAACATGTAGTCAATTAGTATACTCTAGGTTACCCAATAGGTTTTGCTAACTCTGATTTAATACAGAGTAGAAACACTTTCTCCTTGATCAGAGAAAAATGGGATTTTTGAATGTTTAGAAAGATGGGGCTTATAATAGTTTTATGAATTCTAAGTATCATATAGAATCCCCAGTATTGATGATATGTGGCAATAGATACCCCATATCCCTTCCCTTTTTTTAATGATAAAAATGAATTTTATTATTTTATTTTTAATATTTTTATTACATAAAGTATTACAAAGATTAGTACATATATCTCTTTTTTTCCCCTGCCCTTCCCCCCGCCTCCCTTTTCCCCCAATGTTTTCTGTCCATTGGTTATGCTTAAATGCATACATAAAAGTGTTTGGTTGATCTGTTACCCACCCACCCCCCAACCCTCCCTGTACTGGTGCTGTAATTTGACAATCTGTTTGATGCTGCCCTGCCTCTGTATCTATTTTTGTTCACCAGTTTATAATGGTTATTATTATCCATAGATGAGTGAGGACATGTGGTATTTTTCTTTCATTGACTGGCTTATTTCACTTAGCATTATGCTCTTCAGTTCCATGCATGCTGCTGTAAATGATAAGAATTCCTTACTTTTTACAGCAGCATAGTATTCCATTGTGTAGATATACCACAGTTTTCTAATCCATTCATCTGCTGATGGGCACTTAGGCTGATTCCAAATCTTAGCTATGGTAAATTGTGCTGCTATGAATATAGGGGTGCATGTATCCTTTCTGATTGGTGTTTCTGGTTTCTTGGGATATATTCCTAGAAGTGGGATTACTGGGTCAAATGGGAGTTTCATTTTTAGTTTTTTGAGGAAACTCCATACTGTTCTCCACAGTGGCTGCACCAGTCTGCATTCCCACCAGCAGTGCACAAGGGTTCCTTTCTCTCCACATCCTCTCCAGCACTTGTCGTTTGTTGATTTGTTCATGATAGCCATTCTGACAGGTGTGAGATGGTATCTCATTGTTGTTTTGATTTGCATCTCTTGGATGATAAGTGACTTTGAGCATGTTTTCATATGTCTCTCAGCCTTATTTATGTCTTCTTTTGAGAAGTGCCTATTTAGGTCCGTTGCCCATTTTTTGATTGGATTGTTTATCTTCCTTTTGTTAAGTTGTATGAGTTCCCTATAAATGTGGAGATTAAACCTTTATCAGAGATATCACTGGCAAATATATTATCTCATGTAGTGGGTTTTCTTGTTGTTTTGTTGATGGTTTCTTTTGCTGTGCAGAAGCCTTTTATGTTGATAAAGTCCCATTTGTTTATTTTCCCTTTAGCTTCCATTGCCCTAGGAGCTGCGCCAGTAAAGAAGTTCTTTTGGCATATGTCTGAGATTTTGCTACCTGTGGAATTCTCTAGTATTTTTATAGTTTCCTTTCTTACGTTTAAGTCCTTTATCCATTTTGAGTTTATTTTTGTGTATGGTGTAAGTTGGTGGTCTAGTTTCATTTTTTTGCATGTGTCTAACCAAATTTCCCAGCACCATTTATTGAAGAGACTGTTTTGGCTCCATTGTATGGTCTTTCCTCCTTTGTCAAATATTAATTGAGCGTAGTGGTTTGAGTCAGTTTCTGAGTTCTCTATTTCATTGGTCTATATGTCTGTTCTTGTGCCAATACCAAGCAGTTTTGAGAACAGTGTCTTTGTAATACAGCTTGATATCTGGAATTACGATCCCTCCTACTTGGTTCTTCTTTCGCAGGATCACCGCAGCTATTCGGTCATAGTAGGGGACTTTAATATCCCACTGACACCACTGGATAAATCCTCTAAACAAAAAATCAGCAAAGAAACAGCATGCTATTTGACATGCTATTTAGCCTCCAAGTGTTTGATCTTTTTTCAATATTTTTATTGTAGTTGATTCCTAGTTTTATGCCATTATGATCTGAAAAGATGCTTGTTATGATTTCTATTCTCTTGAATTTGAAGAGACTTTGCCTGTGCCCTAATATATGGTCTATCTTTGAAAATGTCCCATGTGCACTGGAGAAGAATGTATATTCTGTAGCTTTGGGGTGAAATATTCTGAAGATGTCAACTATGTCCATCTGATCTAGTGAGTCATTTAGGATTGTTGTTTCTTTGCTGATTTTTTGTTTAGAGGATTTATCCAGTGGTGTCAGTGGGGTATTAATGTCCCCTACTATGACCGTATTGCTATCAATCTCTCCCTTGATGTCTTCCAGAAGTTGTTTTATGTATTTGGGTGCTCCTGTATTGGGTACATATATGTTTACCAGAGTTATATCTTCTTGCTGAATTGCTCCCTTTAGTATTATGTAGTGGCCTTCCTTATCTCTTGTTATGGCCTTTACTTTGAGGTCTATTTTGTCAGATATAAGTATCGTAACTCCAGCTTTTTTCTCATTTCCATTTGCCTGAAAAATTTTTTTCCATCCCTTTACTCTCAGTCTGTGTGAATCCTTTGTTCTGAGGTGGGTCTCTTGCAGACAGCAGATATATGGGTCCTGTTTTCTCATCCATTGAGCTACCCTATGTCTTTTGATTGGAGCATTCAATCCATTTACATTTAATGTTATTATTGAAAAGTATTTGTTTGTGGTCATTTTTATCTTTAATGTTTGTGTTTCTTCTCGTCTTTCTGTTTCTCCTTTTTACAGCAGTCCCTTTAGCATTTCTTGCATTGTTGGCTTGGTAGTAATAAACTCTCTTAGCCCTTTTTTGTCTGTGAAGCTTCTGATTCCACCTTCAATTTTGAATGAAAGCCTTGCTGGGTATAGTATTCTTGGATTCATTCCCTTGCTTTGCATCAATTTGTATATTTCATTCCATTCCCTTCTTGACTGATGTGTTTCTGTTGAGAAGTCAGCTGATGTTATAATAGGAGATCCCTTGTAGGTGATTTTCTGTTTCTCTGGCTGCCTTTAAGATTCTTACTTTGTTGTTGGCATTTGACAATTTAATTATGATGTGTCTTGGTGTTGGTCTTTTGGGGTTCATCTTATTTGGCACTGTGTGTGCTTCTTGGACTTGGGTAGTTTTTTCCTTGCCAATATCAGGGAAGTTTTCTGTCATTATTTCTTCAAACAGGTTTTCTATTCCTCGTTTCTCCTCCTCTCCTTCTGGTACCCCTATTACGCGAATGTTGTTTTGTTTGGTGTTGTCCCAGAGCTCCCATAGGCTCTCCTCTTGCTTTTTAAGTTTTTTTTTTTCCAGTTGCTCCTGTGTTTGTGTGTTTTTTCCTACCTTGTCTTCTTATTCACTGATGCGGTCCTCAGCCTCTTCCAGTCTACTGTTTAAGCCTTCCACTGTGTTCTTTATCACAGCTGTGTTGTTCTTCATTTCTTCTTGGTTCCTTTTCATACTGGTGACATTCTCATTCAGCTCCTTATAATTCTCATTGAGTTGTATGCATTTGTCGTCCAGACGTTTGAGCATCCTTATAACCATTACTCTAAATTCTTTCTCTGATAAGTTAGTAGCCTCTATTTCATTTAACTCCATTTCTGGTGATTCCTCTTTTTCTTTCCTTTGTGGATTGCTTTTTTGTCTTCCCATGTTTTGCTGTACTGTTTTAATTGTAGCTCCAATTGCTTTGCTACCCAGTTTCTTTTGGGGGTGGTGCTATTGGTGTGACCTCTAAGGTCTTCTGAGTTTGGCAGTCTAGTGTAGCTCCCTACTTTAGCTATTTGAGTTCTCTTGATGTAGGTCTGTGAGCTGGAAAGGCGCAACTGCGATGTCTAGAAGTCAGCAGCTGTGTAGGGGTTGTCCCAATATTTGCTGTCTTGTGCCCTTGGTTGAAATCACTTGTGCCCCGTGGGGACTTACAGTGGCACCCAGGTACCATCTATTGGGGTGTTGGGGCTCTGGAGGCCTGTGTTCTGGAAAGGCGTGACTGTGGTATCCAGAGTTCTGTAGTTGTGAAGTAGACAGAAAATCACACCCAGCTGGAGCTCTCAGTGTCTTCCGAGAGAAGTCTGTGGAGCTGCACACCTGGGCAACCTGTGCACAGATACGCGTGACTGTGCTGAGCTGGGGCCCACAGAGGTTTCCCACAGAAGTCTGTTGTACCGTGCACCTGGGCGACCTATAGGCAGCTACACACAAGTGCGTTGAGCTGGGGCCCAAAGAGGTTTCCCAGGGAAGTCTGTTGGGCTGCGCGAGCGCCTGGGTGATCTGCGGGCAGCTACACAGGAGTATGGTGAGCTGGGGCCCACAGAAGCTTCCCAGAGAAGTCTGTTGTGCCATGTGTGCGCCTAGGCTACCTGCAGTAGCTACACACGAGTGTACTGAGCTGGGGCCCACAGAAATTTCCCAGGGAAGTCTGTTGCGCTCGTGCCTGGGTGACCTGTTTGCAGCTACGCAGCAGTGTGGGGGGCTGGGAGCTGGAGACGTGCGCGCGAATGTGAGTTCAGAGGTTTGCCACTGGGGAGGGGGTGGCTGCACTTACTGCTGCAGGCACCGTGCTCCGTTGGTGGTGGAGATCCCGGGGGTTTTTTTTGGTTTGTTTTTTTTGCTGGAGTGGCTGCTGAGTTGCACAGGCAGTGTCCCAGGCCTATCTGGGAGGTGGTGCTGATTAGTTCTTAGAAGAGTCCGTTCTCCCCTTCAAGATGGCGTGGGCTCCCTGCCTGAGTCCTGCAGTCAGCAGTCCGGGGAGTGTTCGCAGCAGTGGCAGTCTCTCCCTGTCCCAGAGAGCCTGGTCTGCCAGCTCCTGCTGTTCCTGCTGGATTTAACTGTCCCTCACTCGCTTGCACACACACCACACACCTCCACACACACTCTTTTCATCCACGCACTCCGTATCCCTCACCTCCTTCCTGCCAGCGGCCATTTTTCCCAGTCCTCCCATATCCCCTTAATGAAATTTTATAAAAACCCCTATTCTTAAAACAGATATAAAGGAAAGTTGGCTCTACTTGAAACTGGGGCATAGCACCAGCTGACTTTGCCTTCCTTGTTTACCTCTGTAGAAATCCAGGCCTCTGAAAGATGTACGTAGTATGTAAACCATATTACCTTTTCAGGAGCCTTACATTTTACTTTTAATAGTCTCCTTTAAGAAAAACTTCTTTAACCTTAGGAATAATTTATCTATGGTTCATCATAGGCCAATTACTTGAATAATGAAGAGGTAGCCTTCCTTAAATAAAACGTTCCCTGTACTTATATGAGACAATTTAAATAGCAAGAATGGCAAGTTGATTTTATTCCTCATATCAACTTATTTTATTGATGGTAACTGTGCGGAGGGCTGTGCAGAAGAGGAAGATTGTACCTTTCACTGTTGTGGGATCAGGGATAAGAATGCAGTGCTTGATTACGCCTGTTTGCCACTGTTGCTGAAGAGGAAAGGGTAGGGGTGAATCTGTTCTGAAAAGTAAAGAGCACTGGCTTTGTAGCTAGAAATATTTTGGTTTCAATATTTTCAGTGGAGTGTAATCTAAGGAATGAATGTATAGATAATGCAAAACTCTTGAGATGGATGAATTATCAATCCATCAGATAATTATAAATTATCAGTGGCGTAGCAAATAAGATGATAAATATCATCTGCCTGAAAATGTGAATTTAGGAGTTTCTTTTGAATATCAATTAGCAACCTTTTATGTTATTTTTAATATTTTGTGAAACTAAAATACTATTACTTGCATATTGTGTAAAAAACAACAACACAGGATAATAAATAAAAATAAAATCTTCTTTACTTTCTAAATCCCCACATCCCTCTCCATAGAGGTAAATTTCCTGTGTGCATATGTGAGCACATATATCAGATGTTAATGTAATAGCATGCACATTATTTTAGAACATGATGATTCTCTTTCCCAACAATATGGCTTTTTATGTCTGTACTAGAGGCCGGTGCACAAATTCATGCACCAGTGGAGTCCCTCAGCCTGGTCTGCGGGATTGGCCCAAAACCAGCTGTCTGACATCCCCCAAGGGGTTCCGGATTGCAAGGGGGTCCAGGCAAGGCCAAAGGGACCCTACCGGTGCAAGATTTGGGCTGGGGAGGGACAAGGGAGGTTTGCCTGCCAGGGAGGGACCACGGGAGGGCTCTAGGGCATGTCCAGCTTGTCTCACTCAGTCTCGATTGGCCGGACTCCAGCAGCCAGCTAACCTACTGGTCAGAGCGTCTGCTCCCTGGTGGTCAGTGTACGTCATAGAGACTAGTCAACCAGTCAACTGTCTGCCCCCTGGTGATCAGTGCACATCATAGCGAGTGGTTGAGCAGCCTTAGCATATAATTAGCATACTACACTTCGATTGGTTGAACGGCCAACTGGGTGACTGGACACTTAGCATATATTAGTATGATTCATTTGTTACAACTAATGAACAACAGTGATACATTATTAAAGTCCATAGTTTATTCAGATTTTCTTAGTTTTTACCTAACATCTTTTTTCTCTTTCATGATTCAGTTAACATTATTATGTTATTATGTTTCTTAGGTGCATATGGCTGTGGCATTTTTTAGGCTTTCCCTGTTTTTGATGACCTTGGTAGTTTTTTATGGAGAGCTAGATAGATATTTTGTAGTATGTTTCACTCTCTCATAGTAAACTGGGGCTCTAGGGTTATTTGGAAAAAGACCACAGAGTGCCATTTTCATCATATCATGTGTACCTTGATATGATATGATTACACATCAAGGTATATACTACTATCAGCACGATTTGTGACTGTTATATTGATCTTGATCACCTGGCTGACCTATTTTTTAATTTCTCCACTGTGAAGTGGCTCTTTTTTTTTACCCCCTTTCCCTGCTGCATCTTTTAGAATGCAATTAGTATGCTCAGGCCACATGTGAGAAGGAGGGAGTTATGTTCCTTTTTAAGGGCAGAGTGGCTGCGTATGTCTTTTGTTCTTCTTTTGCATGAGAGATTGTCTCTTCTCCTTCATTTGTTAATCCTTTTAATAATTTATATCAGTGTGAACTTATAAAACTGTATTTTATTTTATACTTTGGGTTATATCTAATACTATTTTATTTTATTGATTAAACTAGAGGCCTGGTGCACAAAATTCATGTACGTGGGGGGGGCGAGTCCTTCAGCCCTCCTGCATCCTCTTGCAGTCTGGGAGCCCTTGGGGATTGTCCGACTTCCGTGGAGGCAGGAGAGGCTCCCGCCACCGCTGCTGTGCTCACCAGCTGTGATCCTGGCTTCTGGCTGAGTGGTGCTCCCCCGTGGAAGTGCACTGATCACCAGGGTGCAGCTCCTGCGTTCAGTGTCTGTTCCCTGGTGATCAGTGAGTGTCACAGCGACTGGTCATTCTGCCGTTTGGTCAATTTGCATACTAGCCTTTTATTATATAGGATTGCTACAGCTTTGGCAATTAGGAGCTCTTTTCTTTCTTTTTTAAAATATTATATTTTATTGATTTTTTACAGAGAGGAAGGGAGAGAGATAGTCTGAAACATCTGTGAGAGAGAAACATCAATCAGCTGCCTCCTGCACAACTAGGGATGTGCCCACAACCAAGGTTCATGTCGTTGATAGGAATTGAACCTGAGTGACCCTTTAGTCTGCAGGCCAATGCTCTATCCACCGGGCCAAATCGGTCAGGGCATGAGAGCTCCTTTCAGTTAGCTTCTGTGTCCCTTTGACCCCAATTGATTTGGTCATTTTGTTTTGCTTTTGAGCATGTCTTGACTTTCTAGCATATAGATTATTTTTAATTTCTTGCTCTTCACAAATCTTCAGCCATCTTTGTGTGTGCATGTGCACATATATACATACAGATAATTGTTTTCATAAATTTAATTCCTAAAAATGTTATTGCTGAGTTGCATTTTGGGTCTCTTGTCTGTATGTCTTCACGTTAGGATGAGTACAGCCCATTGACTTCCCAAAAGATTGCAAGAGTTTGGGCTTTAACCAGAAGTATGTTATGGTGCATATTGAACCATATACTTAGTTTCCAGGTTGAACTTTCTTTTCAAATTTGATAAGGGAAAAATTGTAGGTCATTGTGTGTGTGTGTGTGTGTGTGTGTGTGTGTTTAATTAATTATGAGTGAGGTTGGGCATCTTTCTACATTGTTTTTGGCCATTTGTATGATCATCTGTTCATTCCCCTTTTCATTTTTTAATTGGAATGTTAGTCTTTTCATAGAGATTTTAAGAGCTATTTGTATTTTAAACAAAATCAAATTAGCCCTTTGTCATGTAGACAAAAAAATTTTTTGACCAAATTGTCATTTTAAAAAATTTGGTTCTCTCTTTTTATGCTGAATAAAAGTTTTACATTTTTTATGTAATCAAATTGGTATTATTGTTCTTAATAGCTCGTAGATATTTTGTCCAGTATTTGCAAACACACTCGTGTTTTTTTCTGATACATTTGTTGTTGTTTTTAATGTAATTTTGATATTTATTTTGTTTGAAGTTGTGAAATTGTGAGATAAGAATGAAGCTTTCTGTAATCATTGTTGTTTGCTAGGTGCTCATACTCCGTCCCCTCCTCACCCCCCCCCATTCCCCCCAATCCTTCCCCTAGTTTCCCAGGCAAAAGGATATTTTTCTTTTTCCTGATTTATACCCACTTTATTGTTAGTGTTATTCCTAGCTCTGACCAACTTGATACACTCATCAGAGAAAAGTCATTTATTTTAATGGTTTTTTGTTTCTGTTTTTTTTCTTTTGCTAGTCCAAGTTCCCTAACCCAATTTTGAGGTGAATCCTGGGCTACCATGATATTTTGTTAAGTATTTTATTGCGGGGCTCTCTGATATGCTGCTTTTGCATGCCATCAAATTTTTAGAATTATAATATGACTAGGGGCCTGGGGCACAAAAATTTGTGCACTCGGGAGGTCCCTCAGCCCGGCCTGTGCCCTCTCATAGTCTGGGACCCCTCGGGGGATGTCCACCTGCTGGCATGCCTGGCCAGCCTGAGTGAGGGGCTGAGGGCTATTTTTAGGCTGCCCACAGTCTCTTCAGGGTTTGAGTCCATACTGGGGTGCCTGGACAGCCTGGGTGCAGGGCTGAGGGGTGAGGAGTTTTCAGGCTGCCCACAGCTGCCATTGATCCAACATCCCAGCAGGTTTCAGGGGTTTATTTATCTTATATAATTGATACTGTTGCTTTAAGCTGAGGCCTAGGCAGGTAAGGAAGCCTCCTATTGACTTTAGCTCCGTGGCTTCTATAATTGAAAGAATGTTGTCTTAGAGGCCCAGCCGGCCTAGGCAGACAGTTTACTCCTGGTGCAATGGAAGCCTGCTGTTTACTCTAGCTTCGTGACTGCCGGCCTCCATCTTGGCTGGGTTAATTTGCATATAGCCACTCTGATTGGCTGGTGGGCGTGGCTTAGGCATCCCAAAGAAATGGTCAATTTCAGTATTACTCTTTTATTAGATTAGATTCTATTTAAAACTGCAGCCTCAAGCAAATTTGTTTCCTTGACCTCAAAATTCACTTGGGATGAGGGCATCACAGTAATACCTGTTTTTCAAATGTAGGATGGAGTTATCCAATAGTTTAGTTGTTAGGTGTGATCAGAATTTTGTCATTTAAATTTATTTCTCAGTGAATGGTTTTAGAGTTCATGAAGGAGTGGTTCTTGGCAGTTAGAGAGTGATTTACTAATGAAAGTAATAATTACACCCTAACCGGTTTGGCTCAGTGGATAGAGCATCGACCTGCGGAATGAAATGTCCAGGGTTCGATTCCGGTCAAGGGCATGTACCTTGGTTGCGTGCACATCCCAGTGGGTGGTGTGCAGGAGGCAGCTGATAAATGTTTCTCTCTCATTGATGTTTCTCTCTCCCTTTCTCTCTGTAAAAAATTAATAAAATACATTTTTTAAAAAAGTAATAATTAGGAAAATCAAACCATTGAGAGAAATCCTTCCTGAATTGTACAGTATGTAATTTTTTGAAGATTTCTGAATAAGACACTTCATGTACTATAGATTCCTTTTAAAGGATTTATAGCAGGGACTCCTTAGCAAATTTATTACAAGTCTAATAACTGTTCTTTAAAATTAGTCTTTTTCATTATGTTAGTGGACTCTTGTCAGCATATTTGAATTATCCTTCTATATTTTTCACATTTCATATTTGATTTTTAAAATCTGTAGCTAATCTGTATGTATGTAGGCATTTGTTGATAACCCATGGAGAGATTACATTAAGAAAACAGCAGACCTGAGATATTTCAGATAATTATGTGATGGAAATTAATCCTAGTCCATTTATCATCTTGAAATGTTAGCATTCCCAGTCTCTTGAATTATCTTTTGCACAAATCTCCAAACAAAACTACTTTAAGAAGGTGCAATGTTAGTGTTTCCTCTACTGTGATGATGCTTCATAGGGATATGCACTCTCCACTCAGGATTATTCCTATAGCTGTTTAATTCATAGCAGAACACCTGTAAGTTTAACAAGAACATTAAAGAGCATGGTGTTATTGAGCCCATTCATTTCAAATCAGTATTGGAGGTAGTATTATTTGTTGGTTTTGGTTTTCAGTCTTAGGACCCAATTTAATTTTTTTTTAAGTGATTTGATTTGAATACAAGTACAGAGCCCTGAAGGAAAAGGCAGTTCACAGTGCCTTCACTTATGATGAGACACCTCTGAGTGTCTCAGAAAATTAAGACAGTCAAAAATGACAGCTTTTAAATGTCAAAGGAACATTTATATCATACCTACAAAATGGGCAAACCTCTTCTAGGATTCTAAAGAAAATTGCAAATTTTTGATGAGTAAATGGTGTGAATAACCAGAATTTATTTGAGCAAAAAGATAGGTTTATGCTTATTGCAAAATAATAGTTCAAATATAATTTGAGCCCTCATATTTCTCATAGTGTAGTAAATTAGAACATTCAACCTATAGCAGACATGGTTTTATTAACCTTTTTTTAATGGTGTTCTGCTTTATTAATATTATGAATAAAATATACTGCCCAAAGAATGCGTGTCAAATGAAACATGAACTGTGTGAAATAGAGTGGAATTATCTTTATTGATACGAGCACAATAATTCTGTAACCCAAGTTTTTCATTAACTGCACCTCATTGTTGATTCTTTTGAGTTCAGTTTTACCTATCATTTATTTTTCAGAAGAATTACTGTCGACTTTACCTGCCATTCTACATAATAAATTGATAATTTTATTTCACTCATATGACTTTATATTTATCTTTGTTAAATGTTACATTGTGGGTTTGGTTTAGCACTCCAACTATTAGAGTTCTTTAAATTTCTTACGTTGTAAGGCATTTTTCCTAGGTTTGTGTCAATCTTAGATAGTTGTGCTGAAGTCAAAAATTATAAACTGACTGCCAAATTCCCTCTCTCATGTGTTTTATTTGGTTAGCATATTCTGCTAATATTTTTTGAATTAGAATGCCTTTAGTTAAATCTTATACTATCTGAATTACCAACCACTGTAACTTATTGCATTACACATTCTGATTTCACATGTTTACATTTATTGCTTGGCCATTGAAGGCATACTTTTGCAATTTCTAATAAATGAAATCATTTATGAAAATATTGATTGAGATAAGTGAAGGACAGAGTTAGTGGCCCTACTTTTCTTGTCCTTGGCATTCATTTTTAAATCTTTTTATTCTTCATTTTTGTTATGATTGTTTAGCAAATGAATTAAATTGTAATACAGTCTTACATATTTCCAGGTCATTCATAAATATATCATGATTAACTTAGTCAAATGATTTGTTCAGTTCAAGAATCCTTGTAATCAAGTAGTTAAAAAAGGGTAGCTTTGACGTCTGTGTTAATGACCTTTCCAAAACCCAAGATTCACCATTTCTTGAAATCTACTTAACACAACACTCTCTTTGACACCACTTTAGCATTCTTTTTATTTATTTTCTTTATTGGACTTTACCTTCACTCGGAGCTGGTCGTTGTCTAAATAAATATTGATTTCTGAAATTTTAAGAGAAGTATTCAGCATAATCTTGCTACCCTCAGTTTTACATTTGACCTCATCGCTTTACAAAAAATAGGGTCATCACAGGTATATGCAAAAAAATGAAACCAGACCACCAACTTACACCATACACAAAAATAAACTCAAAATGGATAAAGGACTTAAACGTAACACGGGAAACCATAAAAATACTAGAGGAATACAAAGGCAACAAAATCTCAGACATATGCCAAAGCGGTTTCTTCACCGATACAGCCCCTAGGGCATTGGAAACTAAAGAGAAAATAAACAAATGGGACTTTATCAAAATAAAAAGCTTCTGCACAGCAAAAGAAACCATCAGCAAAACAACAAGAAAACCCACTACATGG
>PVJC01017456.1:0-34470 GCA_004026665.1 Murina feae | reverse complement strand
TCCAAAAGTCTGTTTAACTTTATTTTTAAAGATTAAACTTGCCCTTAGCTGTGTTTTACTCATTAACTATATCTTTTGTATTTTTCTTTGAATTTCTATTTTAGGAATTTATCATCATAGGATTTAATGTTAGAGTACAGTAAGCATACCAGTATTCAACCATTAAATTCTCTTTGTCTTTTCCTGACCGGTTTGGCTCAGTGGATGGAGTGTAGGCCTGAGGACTGAAAGGTCCCAGGTTCGATTCCGGTTGCGGGCACATCAGGGGTGTGCTGGAGGCAGCTGATCAATGTTTCTCTCTCATTGATGTTTCTAACTCTCTATCTCTCTCCCTTCCTCTCTGTAAAAAATCAATAAAATATATTTTAAAAATTCTCTTTGTCTTAATTTTAGATCTACAGATAAACATATTTTATGTTCAGTCTCTTTCCCAATGTTTCTATAGTCAATGCCTGAATAGATGAGGCTCTGAGACACATTCAGTTTCCTGCAAAGGGTGTATAGTGCAAGTGTATTTTTTTCTGAATTGTTACATTCCTAAATTTTTTCTGTAGCTTTGATAATTAAGAAGGTGAGCTGCACATACATTCTTGCATCATACTTTTTTCCCTTATCTATCACATTGATGCTACTCTGTTTTTCACTTTGAATATTGATAATGCCTGCTAGAATTTCCATCCCTTTAAGTGAGGTAAGTTTCTTGTCTAGGAAGAAAAAAATAAATTAAGTAAAATAAATAATATAAAAAGCAAAACTCTATGTATAAATTGCAGATTTTATATATATATATATATATATATATATATATATATACACACACACACACACACATACATATATATATTTAAATTACTTCAAGTTTACTTTCATTTGTTTATGTATATTTAAGCAGACATATGTTCAAAGCCCCCAACAGTTTAAATATACATTAGTAAAGCAAGCTACTCTTTTATACTAACCTTTCATTCTTACTCCTTAAGTTTAACTATTGTTTACTTTTTCTCTTTATCATCCCAGGAAAAAAGGTAGACACACACAAACATAATTTTTCTCTTTTACCATTATCAGTGACTTGCTATTAACTTTGTGTTTGTCATTTCCAAATGACTCTTCAACTTCTAATTTTCACAATTATGATTCATTTAGTGAGAAGGAGGGAGAGAAAGGAGGAATTAAATGTATCTCAAAACTCACAACTATGACATATAGCCAATCTTACGTAAAAGTTAAGTTGAAAAAATTATATTTTTGAATCAAAGAATTATTACTTCAATAAAACAAATCTTCATGGGATTGGGAGTGATATGTAGGCAACAAACAAACAACAAACGATAATATGCACCATTTATTTTGAAATACTTTTGCAACCAACACACCTGAAAACACCTCACTTTTTCCCTCTTCTCTCTTCTCCTGCCAACAGAAATGCAAATATGCCAACTTATGTAAATCCTGGACTTCCACTGCTTTGTTCAAAGCTCTTTTACTTACTCTATCTGTAGTAAAAGGATTCACATCTGATGAAGCAAATTTCCTTTTTGCTCTTTTATATTTAGTTCGTCTACTGTCCTAGTGCCAATGCACTGTCCTGAAGATACTTCCTCTGCCAAACAAATAAGGTTATTCCGGATATAAGTCATGGTCCTGGTCAATTATTTTAATGGAACTCTGAAATGACTATTTCTTTGTTTAAAGTGAGTGTTTGATAATGATAAAAGCAAATTCTCACAATATATTGAAATAAGTTATCAAAATTAATAAAACTCCAGAAAATATCTAGATTCAATGATAAATGATGGATGAATAATGACTGGCAGCCTAAAAATGATCAGAGTAGGTGATTTATTAATATCAGAGGCTCATGCAAAAGATTAAAAATCACAATGATGGAAATGAAAACATCCTTTGCTCTAGGTAGATAATGACAATAAAAGAGAAAATTTACACTAAGTACAAATATAACCCAAGACAAAGAAGAAAGCATAAAGGAAATTATTATATGCATGCACAATTAGACTCAGAGAAAGAGCCTAATTATTCTAGCACTAACAAGAATAGCAATAGCAGCTCTATTAGTCAGCAGAGACTCTGCGATGTTGTATTAAAAACAATAAACATGTATCATAATAGTGCTTTAAAAGCAAGTGAGACTGTCCCATCCCCTTTGCACATGAATGAGGCTTTGATTTCCGTTGTTTTCTACCTGGCTTCTAAGCTGACAAAATCTTCACCTTCTGGAATCTCACTGGGTAAGGCAAAAGGAGGAAGGTGCACAAAGAATCAAGCACTGGTGCTTAAATACTTCCAGTGTTACTTTCTGTCATATCTGTTTTACCAGATTAAGTCAGATGGCCACTGTTAACTTCGATGGTTGTTGAAGGATAACCATCTTGTCTGTTGTGAATTTGACAAAAATGTTAATAGCATCTACCACAGCGGCAACGGTGGATGATATTCTGTGACCATTTGTTATGGGCTAAATTGTATCCTCCCCAAAATTAGTATTTTGCGGTCGTAATTACCAGTACTTCAGAAAGTGGCTGTATTTGGAAATGAATTTTTAAAGAGGTACTGTTCAAGGCCATTCGAGTGGGCTCTAGTCTAATCTCAGAGGTGTCATTATCAGAAGAGGATATTAGGACAATGGGAGGCCCCGGGTCTCATGTACTGAGGAGTGCCATGTGAAGAGGCCATCTGCAAGCCATGGACACAGACCTCAGAAGAAACCTCCTGGAAGCCTGACCCTAGACGTCTAACCTCCAGACCTTTGAAAAAGTAAATTTCTGTTGTTTAAACCACTCACTTTATTGTATTTTATTCCATTTATCACCACTGGTCATTTGATAGGTATAGTACATCTGAGAATCTTATGAGATTCAAGAACCTGAATTTAAAAAATTTATAAGGATCTGATTAAAATTACTTAAATATTTTTTCTCAAATTAACCTTACGTGTGTGTGTGTTTGTGTGTTAGGGAATAGTCAAATAAATCTGTTTCTACTATATTATAATTTGAATATAAATAATAATAAAAATAAAATGTAGTTTTAGTAACAATCTATATATGTTACCATCTTTTCTGTAATCTTTCAAATTTTAAACTGTAAGGATGGTCATTTCAATATACTTTACAGATCAAATAAAATGAATACATAGTTCTTTTTAGCTACTTTGATATTTATCTTTCTTTTTAAATAATAATGAAAGGAAATTAACTCCCCATCCATTCCTATATAGACACACTGTTCCTTCTAGGGTTATATTTTATATTTCAAGTTTTAGCTAGTATTTTTCTTGTAGGTCTCCAATAAGTGGTCTCTTTGAAATGGCATTGAGATAATAGTTTTCTGTGGTTGATAGTGTAGGAGATCACTAATGTATATATTCATTTTAACTCATTTAATTTGCAATCATAAATAAAATGCTATATATTAGCATATGCATTTCTTAAAGTAAACACACAGATTTAAGATTAATAATTATAGCTAGAAGCAAAATTTTAATCAAAATACTTTGAAAATGCTGCTGACCATTTTTACCTCTAAAATAAGTTAAGCATCATCCCAAGAGTTCACCCTCAATTAAAGCGTATAAAAAAAGACAGCACTTATAAACAATACTTATAAATCAGTATTGCACAAAGCATGGTATTACAATGTCTTGGTCCCATTAACAATAAAGCTTTAAATTTCCCTGCAGGCTACTCTTGCTTGTTTGTGTATGTTGTTCAAGTTAGGCATTGTCTAAAGGGATATGTTGCCTATAAACAATGATTTCTAATCACATTGATGTTCTGTACCACAAGTTAGGATTTGTTTACTGAAAATGTGTGTATAATGCAAAACTAATTATAAAACCACCAAACTGAAATGTACTTTTTTCAGGGATTTAAATGATTTCCATCCAGGGAAAAGTCTTTTCAATATGCGGATAACTAGCATGATATTTCTACTAAACAGCAAAATCACTTAAGCCAAATAACACTTTCCAATTCTTTTTTTCCTAACAGTTCTATGTGGCTTTAGAGAAATTTGAAAATAGTACTTAAAATCATATTGTACATAATGCTTATCTCTAAATGAAAATGTGCATTGCTTTTCTCTTTTTAAAAAACATGTTTTATGTATAAAGATGGAGTATTCCTAATTAGGGATCCTATAATTAGCTAACTTTGACTACTTGTGAGCAATATTAAAATGAAGATTGCATATGCTATTTCATTTGCAAGGGAATTTCCCAGCCATGCTAAATGACTGCCATGGAGACACCAGTTGGATTGAAAACAAACATCACCACGTTTTTGTGAGAACCAAAATGCCTTCAACATTTTATAAATAAACCACAGGGTGTTCTCTTGTTCTTTCAGGTGTCTACCTTAATATCTTGTTCATAATGATTCTTTTTTATTGCTCTTCTTTACCAAAGAATTCCTAGTTTATCTTTTAAGGGCAATCTTAATATCTTTATGATAAGAATTTTGTAAGATAATATAAATAGTGATCTACATCTTTGAGATGTTGAAGTCCATTTAATAAAGAATATAACTATATTTTGCAATTATTACAATGTGTAAACATCATAATGTATTGAATAAAACAAAGCACTTTTGGAATCATGCATGCTTGAGTTTGACGGATAGTTTCACACTCTGTGATTTTAGGACCTTATCTGTGCTTCCATTATCTGATAATGTATCAATACCCTTGGACACAGACAACAGGGGGCTGAGGGCATGAGTGGGGTTTGGGGGGCAATGGGGCGATAAGGACACATACGTAATACCTTAATCAATAAAGAAAAAACAACACCTTTTCTTAAGATCATTTATTATGTGCAAAATAACCAACTCAGTGCCTAACACATAGTATTGTTCAATATATATATAACTAGAGGCCCAGTGTAGGTGGGGAGGGTCCCTCAGCCCAGCCTGTGCCCTCTCACAGTCTGGGACCTCTCAGGGGATGTCCACCTGCTGGCATTCCTGGCCAGCCTGGGTGAGGAGCTGATGGCCGTTTCAGGCTGCCCACAGCCCCTTCAGGGTTTGGGTCCATACTGGGATGCCTGGCTGGAAGCAGGTATCTGGGATTTATTTAACTTCTATAATTGAAACTTTGTTGCCTTGGTCCTCCCCTCCCCTCAAAGCCTGGGTTGCCCCTGGCAACCCGAGGTCCCAGCCCAGTAGGTATCTGGGGTTTGTTTATCTCCTGTAATTGAAACTTTGTAGCCTTGAGTAGAACTCAGGGCCCATAGGGCCCTGACTTCCTCCATTGCCCAGGGCAACTCCAGCTCTATGGCTGCTGCCATCTTAGTTGAGTTAATTTGTATATTTGCTCATGATTGTTTGATGGGCGTGGCTTGTGGGCATGGCTTGTGGGTGTAACAGAGTGAGGGTTAATTTGAATATTACTCTTTTATTAGATTAGATTAGTATTTGAGAATGAGAAAAAAATAGAAAAAATCATAAAATAAAATAAGATCTGAGACCTGATGGATGAATGGAAAATTTTATTACAAAGATGAATGGAAGCAAAGAAAAACTACATAAAGCAGAATAGAAACAAGCAATTTCATTTTGTTAGCACATAATGAAAAAGTACAACATATAACATGAAAATGCTAGAAATTTCAAAGTTGCCAAGTCAAGAAGAGACAGCTTAAAAAAAATTAGCAATCACACATATTAACCTGAATTTAATACATAGCTATGATATTTGATTTGGATATGGTGAAAATTTTTATAGAATATCTTTGCAGGTTCATTCTTTGATTAATTAATCCATTCACTTATCAATTTATTCATTGGGAGAACGGGTTTCACAAACTAAAGATGTCAACTGAGAAACCAGTTGTAGTGCCACTGTAATAGTATATCTGAGAGGTTTTGGGGGACTGAACTTGGTGAAGAAAAGATATTTCCAAGAAATATTTAGAGGCTATTAATTGCAATTCCTATGATCCCTGTATCCTTCCACAAGCATTCAATCATTCATTTAGCAATATTCATTAACTACTTACTATGTGGAAGAACCATTATGAAGCAAATTTTTCTCTAAGACACAGTTCTTTAAAATATCTGACACTTTTAAAAAGTAGTGGGAGAAGATGCTTTGTAAATTTTATGGGAAAAAATAAAATAAAGATGAAGATCATCTATGTTTCATATAGCATGGTTACAACAATTTTATCAGAGAAGATAGCAATTAACCATAGACATAAAAGAGTTGAAGGAATAAGCCAGACAGATATCAATGCTGAGTGGTACAAGGACCATCTATGTGAATCGGTTTCAAATATCTAATCTAATAAAAGAGTAATATGCAAATTGAGCCTCACTTGGTTACACCTAATCCATGCCCACCAGCCAATCAGAGCGGCCATATGCAAATTAACCAAGCCAAGATGATGACCGGCAGCCATGGAGCTAGACCAAACAGGAGGCTTCCTTTGCACCAGCGATGGAAGAAACTGCCTGCCTAGGCTAGCTGGGCCTCTGCTCAAGGCAACAAAGTTTCAATTACAGAAGATAAATAAACCCCAGAAACCTGATTCCAGCCAGCCTAGCTGGGACCTTGGGTCAATGGGAGCTGTGGGCAGCCTGAAAATGGCCCTCAACCCCTCACCTAGGCTGGAAAGGCACCCCAGTAGGGACCCAAACCCTCAAGGGACTGTGGGCAGCCTGCAAATGGCCCTCAGCCCCTCACCCAGGTTTGCCATACCCCCATTGGGTGAGGGTCTTCACTGGGGGGCTTGACCAGCCTCAAACAATCATAAGCCCCTCACCCAGGCTGACCAGGCATGCCAGCAGGTGGACACCCCCCGAGGGGTCCCAGACTACGAGAGGGCACAGGCTGGGCTGAGGGACCACACTCCTCCCCCCCCCACCCCCGCCGAGTGCAAAAATTTTTGTGCACCGGGCCCCTAGTATTTAAAATAAAACAAAACAAAAAACCTGAGCGGTTATACTAGTAGGGC
The DNA here is from genome assembly GCA_004026665.1 of Murina feae. Lineage (NCBI taxonomy): Eukaryota > Metazoa > Chordata > Mammalia > Chiroptera > Vespertilionidae > Murina > Murina feae. Next base: position 27,497 of record PVJC01017456.1, on the reverse strand, counting down.
TACAAATAAATTAATGAGGGGTAACGAGATGAAACAGGAGGTAAAAGAAAAAATCAAGGAGCCAAATAATGTAAGATCAGTAAACCATGCTGAGGGCATTCATTTTAATAGAGACTGAGCTTACATTCTTTAAAAATATTATTTATTGAATTTATTGGGGTGACATTAGTTAATAAAATAATGTATGTTTCAGGTGTATGATTCTATATTACATCATCTGTATTTATATAGTGTGTTTACTGTCCCAAATCAGGTCTCCTTCCATCACCATTTATACCCCTGTTATCCTCTTCTACTACTACCTCCTCCCACCCCCTTTTCCCTCTGTTAATCACCATACTGTTATCTGTGTATATGACTTATTTTTTTTTGCTTAATTCATTCACCATTTTCACCCTGCCCCTGAGCCCCTTTCCCTCTGATAGCTGCCAGCCTTTTCTCTGTCTATGAGTCTGTTTCTATTGAGAGGACCTACTGTTGAAGGGCTTTAAGCCTATAGATCATTTTGACCTCCACGTAAAGGAGGCAAAGATGGAAGTAGAGATATAAATTAGTATTTTATTAAAACAATCAAAGGAATAAAAGCCAGTAGCTTTGAATAGAGCATATTTAAAAGAAATCTCCTATAGGAGACTGGTAGTGGCATGGGAGAGAAGAGTAGTCAAGAATGAGTTTGTGTCCTAAGCAACTGGAGTAATGAAAACTCATTTAATCAAAATAGGATATATTGAATAAAATTATTTTTATTGTTTGGAATGAATTTATTAATTGCTTTTGGACACATTATGGTTGTATAGCACTACATTATGGTCATGATTTATATATATTTATAATATATGATATAATGTATAATGTATAATGTATAATGTATAATGTATAATGTATAATATATTTATAATATATAAATATATATATATTTTAAAAAATTTTTTCTAACTGTTAGAGTTGACTAATGAGTCAATCTAGAGTTAGAGTTTTGGTGAGAAAACAGACCTGGAGATTTGCATTCAGAAGCCATCAGAAATAGATGAAATTTAAAGCTATGAAACCAAATTAGTTTCCTAGGGAGTGAATGATAATATAGAAAAGAAAGACAGAGAATGAATAATGTCAGCTTTATTTAATAAAATGACTTTCAATAACAGATGTAGACATTTTGTACAACCAAATAGTGTCTTTGTTTCTAAGACATTTCTAGATTAAATGTATCCTTCCCCCAGTGATTTGGTAAAACTTAATGTATGGATAACAGAAACACAATAATGCACTTCTCTGCAGGGAGCTAAGAGTCTCAAGAAAGAGAAAGAAAAGAAAGTTCATAAAGAAGCATCCTCCTCCTTATAACAATTTGTTAGAATATTTTCAATGATCCACTGGGAGAGTGAGAGAGAGGCCATACTTTTTTATTCCAGTCTGAGAAAGAAAGGCAAAGGCATAGTATTTATTCTTCCTAACAGCAATGTCTACTGCTATTAGAAGATAAGGGAGAGAGAGAAATAAGTTGAATCCCTGATTTGCATTAGGTTGTTGTATGGATTACCATTTCATTGACACAACCAGAGAACTCAGAAGGAGCATGAATTTTAATGCCTTGAGTCTCTAAAGTTGGTTTTTTAAAAATAGTCTTGGGTATTTGAACAGTACTTGTCAAACATGTTCATGAAATGTTTATGGCACACTTAGTAATAATTATAACATATATGTTTATCTTAAACTAGGGCCTAGTGCACAAAAATTTGTGTACTCGGGTGGGGGCGTCCCTCAGCCTGACCTGTGCCCTCTCACAGTCTGGGACCCCTTGGGGGATGTCCACCTGCTGGCGTGCCCGGTGAGGGGCTGATGGCTGTTTGCAGGCTGGCCGAGCCCCCACCCAGTGGGAACCCTCACACCATGGGGGTGTGGCCAGCCTGGGTGAGGGGCTGAGGGCAGTTTTCAGGCTGTCCACAGCTCCCATTGACCCAACGTCCCAGCGAGGCTGACTGGAATCAGATTTCTGGGGTTTATTTATCTGCTATAATTGAAATTTTGTTACCTTGAGCAGAGGCCTAGGCAGGCAGTGGAAGCCTCCTGTTTGCTTCAGCTTTGTGGCTTCTATAATTGAAACATTGTTGCTTGAGCAGAGGTCCACTGGCCTAGTGAGGCAGTTGCAATGGAAGCCTCCTGTTCACTCTAGCTCCGTGGCTGCTGGCCTCCATATTGGCTGGGTTAATTTGTTTGTAGCCTCTCTGATTGGCTGGGAGGTGTGGCTTGGCTGGTGGGCATGGCTTAGCTGTCTTGGAGTGATGGCCAATTTGAATATTACTCTTTTATTAGATTAGATAAACCCAAGATTAACTTCAGTTGAGCAGCTGATATATTCCAGCAGCAGCTTCGGCCACTCCTAATGATGAGAGTGTCAATGCATTGAATGTGTTTTATTTCCAAGTGAGACTTATTAGTATGCCTTGATAATATTATCTGGAAAATTTCAAAATAAACAATTCTTGTGTGCATTATCATGAAAAATCAGGCCCTGTCCTATAAAAAATACTGTATTTTTTATAGTAGTATTTATTCTTCTAGATGCCTTAAAAGCAGATTTGTTTAACTGTGAGTAGAAATTGTACTCATCATTTGACTATTCAAATAACATTAATTATTCAGTTAACAGAGATCAATACACCTGCTTTATTAATGGTTATAATTTTGAGTCTTACTGACTTTGAAGTGAAAATATTGAGACTACAATTTAAAGTGTGTCTCACTAAGTCAGCTTTATGCTGGATGGCTCCCACCAATTATGCTCATCTACTTGCAAATTAGGAACACCTTACTCTTCTTTTAGCTTATTTTGCTAACACTGGTCCTCCAAGCAATTTTGAAAATATGTAGCTTTAGTATGTGTATGTTCATTGAACTTCCAATTGGACTCTGTGTCCCTTGGGGGTGGGTGTTTTAATTCTGGTAATTTCCCTTTTGCCAACTTAGGTGTTCAGAATACAATGTACGTGTTAATTGTATATTAGAAAATTTTTAAATAAAAATGTTTTAACTTTGTGGTCAATGTGTAAATAGATGTGAAAGTTGAAAGCAGGCATGATTTTGTTATAATAGTCAGAAAATTATATTCACATGAACAAAAATCATTAGAATTTTCTGATTTGCTCCTTCTAAATATGATAAGCTTTCTAACTCCACTAAAGGTGGCTGAGATGTTGTACCAGGGGTTGTCAATGCATATTTGGAATGTTAAAGTGTAAATAAAATGAATTACCAAGGAGCGTGAGTTTTAGTGGATTGAGTCCTGAAGTGTAGAGACTTTAATATATTTCACATTCAGTTTCTTGCAAGAACAATTTTAAAATTTGTTTCTTCATCAGCAATATAAAAGAGGCAATTTCCAACTATGCCTATGTCTTTTACATTTTTTTTTCCCCTTAAGATTTCTGGCAATATCTGTGCATATATGTAAATTAGTTCATGAAGTATTTGGGGGATATCTCAATGTAAACAGCTATTCCTATCTGATTATTATTGATGTAAGCATGATTGTGATTATAGATATTTTTATTTTCAGGAATTTAAAAAAATTCCTGTTACAGAGGGAATAAATGCCTGCCTATGTCCAAGGGATTTTGTGTCACTGGCAGTTAAGCAAGATATTTAAAATAGAGCTTTTTTTTTAAATAATTTGGCTCAAGATGCTTTATTCTCTGAAATTATAAAACCATTATGATTATTGTGGTAATAATCATCAGTGATCTATTATTTTTTGTTTAATAAATCTACAGAGGCAAAATAGCTACCTCCTATAGGTAGATCATTAAACTATTGACCACAAAATAGGAACATGGCTCCAAAGTGGAAGATGGCTGCACATTTTAGTACAGGATCCAAACATTTTGAAAGACGTTTTTAGGGGTAAAGTGGGCAGGATTTAGGAAATTTTAGGAATTAAGGGGTCCATGGAAAGAAGCACAGTGTTACAGAGCAGCAGAAGGTGCATTTTCATAGAATAAAAGAGCTGGGAGCTACAGAAAGTATATTTCCATAGAATAAGGGGGCTGGGAGCTGCAGAAGGTACATTTCCATAGAATAAGGGAGCTGGGAGCTGCAAAGGTACAGTTCCATAGAATAAGGGAGCTGGGAGCTGCAAAAGGTACAGTTCCATAGAATAAGGGAGCTGGGAGCTGCAAAAGGTACAGTTCCATAAAATAAGGGGGCTGGGAGCTGTAAAAGGTAAACATTTACAAAATAAATGGGGGGGGAGCCCCTCATTTAGAGAGAGAAAAGAAAGTTTTAAAGGGAATAGGAAAACAATAATGAAAAAGAAGGAGGGAACCTCACTTAACTCACATGTGATTCCAGCTCTAGAGTTGCTATAGTAACCAATCTAAGGGGATAGTGGACCAATCAGCAGGGATATCAAGACACAAAGATCTTTAGCCCTTATAAAAGGTAGGAAAAGGAGCTTAGTGGGATTCTTTCCCCCTCCCCACATGGGAGTCTGTGCTTGTTTCTCAATAAGCTTCCACCTTTTCCTATACCACCTTCCATCCATGGTTTCATTCTTCGACTCCCCCTGGAGAAGAGCCAGCGCACCGTCCTGCCCAGAGGGACACCATGCGTTCCAGTTCAGTTTTCCAGCATCACTTTGATTGTGAGCAGTAGAACTTGGCTGAAAGGTATTTGGAAGAGGCTAGAACTGCAGTACAATGACCTAACATTTCAATGGGCAGAAGAGAAAAGATCAGAGAACTGCCTAGTCCAACAAAATAAAAACGACAGCAACTGAAAGCGTATGTTAATTCACATAGGGAAACCTGAATTTTCCTTTTGGCCTAATGGAAGAAAGTGAGGCAAGGATTTTGGCTAAATCTTTAAAATACTTGTGTGTTTTTAAAAATTATTATTCTTAGATTTGGCCTTAATTTTTACTAAAAACAATAAAATACTTTTGGAGATCCTTTTAATTCTTTGATTATCCTCTGTAGAAAAATTAAATTTTTGGTCCCTTCTGATGCTATGCTAATATAATGCTGGCAGTGGGGACCACTTACATAGGTATAATTTATCTTTTTCTGTGTTGTACATTCTCTACCGTTGCTAGTATCATGCTACTCATGTGGCATCACTGAACATGAAGATATTGGCAACAGCTGTTACATAAACAGCACTTGTGAGCAGGTACAAGCTGACTCCAGACTATCACTTCTGTTAGCTTGACACACTTTTCCCCCAGCTTTATCACCCTCTATTTCTCTAAATATAAAATGTCATTTATTTGAATAGGCATCTTTCAAAGTTTGAATGAAGCATAAGGGAGATTTGGATTTTCAACTAAAATACTTCTTCTTCAGTGACTTGGAAAGAGAGTAAAAAGGCAAAACAGCCCTAATTTTAGAGACTATATAGAGTAAATAACTTAGAAAAATATAACGTGTAAGAAAACCATACAGAAATAAGGCTTTTTAACAATAGCATTCTGTAAGAGATGTTATTTATCTAGCTGTCTAGACTTCAAGCATTTACTTATATTTTTACCCAGAGAATGTTTTAAACTTTGTGTTTCTTTATCCAAAAGAAATATATATATAACCATTCTCCATATACTGAATAAAAGTCAGGTATAACTATATTACTGAACTGCAAATGTGCCCAATTATTATTTTACCAGAGGCCCCATGCACAAAATTTGTGCACCTGGGGGTGGGAGGGTTCCTCAACCTGGCCTGCACCCTTTCTCAGTTGGGAGTCCTTGGGGGATGTCTGACTGATGCCTTAGGCCTATCTCCACTAAGTCAGCAGTGAGACATCCTTAGCACTGCCTGCTGCAGAGGCAGGAGAGGCTCCCGCCAGCAGGCTGCACTCGCCAGCCTTCTGGTTGAGTGGTGTAACCCCTGTGGAAAAACACTGATCACCAGAGGGCAGCCCCTGTGTTAAGTGTCTACCCCTGATGGTCAGTGCACATCATAGCTACCAATCATTCTGCTGTTCAGTCAATTTGCATATTAGTCTTTAATTATACAGGATAAGAAAGTTTCAAGATGTTGGCCTTAAGATACAGTGTGGATAACAAATGCCAATACTTTTGTACTCTCTTACCAAAAGCATACCTGTGCATGGTGGGCTCAATATTTTCAATGACACAAAAAAATTCATAGGGTTACCTGATAAAATATGAATTCTAAACCTGCATTCCAATTCAACTTTTATAAGAGTTTGGCATTAAAATGTTGAGTATGCAGAAAGAGTGTTGTATTATTGTTGCTTGGGCATAGGCCTTTAGAATAGTATGCAGATAAGGTATGCTTGATTAACAAGCCATATTCTAGGTAATGATGTCATCAAAGAGATCCAAAATATCACTATATATATATACGAGGGGCTCAGTGCACAAAAATTTGTGTACTCAAGGGGGTCCCTCAATCTGGCCTGGCCTCAGTCTAGGACCCCCTCGGGGAATGTTCACTTGCTGGCATGCCTGGCCAGCCTGGGTGAGGGGTTGATGACTGTTTGCAAGCTGGCCAAGCCCCCACTCAGTGGGGACCCTCACCCCATGGGGTGTGGCCAGCCTGGGTGAGGGGCTGAGGGCAGTTTTCAGGCTGCCCACAGCTCCCATTGATCTAATGTCCCAGCGAAATTGGCTGGGGTTTATTTATCTTTTATAATTGAAACTTTGTTACCTTGAGCAGACGCCTAGACAGGCAACAGAAGCCTCCTGTTTGCTCCAGCTCCATGGCTTCTATAATTGAAACATTGTTGGCTTGAGCAGAGGCCCAGCCGGCCTAGGCAGGCAGTTGCAACAGAAGCCTCCTGTTTGCTGTAGCTTCATGGCTGTTGGCCTCCATCTTGGCTGAGTTAATTTGCATAAAGCCGCTCTGATTGGCTGGGGATGTCGTTTGGCTGGTGGGCGTGGCTTAGGTGTCTCAGCATGGTGGTTAATTTGCATATTATTCTTTTATTATATTAGATAAAAGCCTGAGTGACCATTACGACCGTGGAGCAGTGGTTATGACAACACACTGACCACCAGGGGGAAGGCAAGCAACACAGGAGCTGAGCTGCCCCCTGGTGGTCAGTGTGCTCCACAGCCAACCTCCTGCAATCTGTCCCCCCAATCGCCCCAATTGCTGACCAGGCCAAGGGACCCTGCTTGTGCACAAATTCCTGCACTGGGCCTCTAGTATTCTATGAAAATCCCTATTTCTCTAGTGTTATTCTTTCTGTGAATTAGGTGAGGAAGATTCTATTACTCTGTTTCTTTTTCATTTTCTTCTGGAGCCATTCTAGCTTTGTTTTGATTAGTGTTTACATGGTATATCTTTATTCTTCTTTTTACTTTTGAACAACACTATTTGAAATATTTCTTATATACAACATATAATTTGATCATTATTGATCCATTTTGACAATATCTTTTTATGAGTGTATTAAGATTATTTACATTTATATCATTTATATTTACTGTAATTTTAGAATTAGATTAATTTGTTTTTTTTTGTTCCCTCTGATTGTTATTACTTTCTCCGTTTTTATATTTTCTTTTAGATAATTTAAATATTTTTAGTAATACACTTTAAAATTTGTTATGTATCTTTAGCCTTATTTCTGTACATTTTTAGTAGTTGCTTTAAGAATTACAACATACATACTAAAAATTCACATTTTACATACAACTAACATTTTACCATTTTAAGAGAAATATAGAAAACTTATCATCATTACAGTATTGTTTTCTTACATATTATATCTACATGTATTAAAAACTAAGTCAGTGCTATAATTTTTACTTTTAAACATCAAATAAATTGTTAAAAAATTCAATTGTAAATAATCTATAATACTTATCATTGCAGTTGTTCTTCCTTCATTGCTATGGTTCCAAGTATTTGTCAGGCATTGTTTCCATCCAGTCTGAAAACTTTCAGCAGCAATCATTTAGTTCTCAACCTTCTGGCCCTTTAAATGCAGTTCCTCATGTTGTGACCCAACCATAAAATTACTTCGTTGCTACTTCATAACTGTAATGATGCCACTGTTATGAATCATAATGTAAATATATGATATGCAGGATGGTCTTAGGCAACCCTTGTGAAAGGGTTGTTCAACCCTCAAAGGGGTCACGACCCACAGGTTGAGAACCACTGCTTTAGAGCAATGATCCTTTTAGACTTTCTTCATCTAAAAATGTTTTTATTTTATCTTCATTTCTAAACAATACTTCCACTTTATACAATTTTTTTCGGCATTTTAAAAAGGTTATTCCATTTTCTTCTGTTCTCCATGGTTTCTAATTAGATATATATAGCTATTCAAATTATCGTTCTCTTGCAGGTCATTTGTCATTTTACTCTAGCTAATTTCAGGACTTTATTTTTCCTTTGCCTTAGTCTTCAAGTGATTTATTATTGTATCTGATCATGGGATTCTTTGAATTTTTTTGTTTGAGATCCTCTCATCTTCTTGAATCTATACTTTATATTTTGGGCCAAATTTAGGAAAACTTCAGACATTAATGCTGTAAATATTTTTTAAGTACTACTTCCTCCATTCTTACTGGAATTTATATGACATGAATATCTATTCTTTTGTTAATTTACTGTAGGTCCCTAACAACCTTCTCTGTTCCTTTCATTTTTTCCCCCCTCTCTTGTTTAGATGAGATCATTGCTATTTATCTACCAAATTCATGGTCTCTTGCCTCTGTCATTTCTATTCTGCTATTATGTCTATCCAGTGCATTAGTCATTTCAACTATTGAATATTTTATATGTAATGTTTCCCTTGAATGTTTTTTATATTTTCCATTTATTTGTTGAGATTATTAATTTTTTCAATCAATTCAGGAACAAACTTAGGAAGCAGATGTAAATGTAGTGATTACTTTCCCATACACTTTCTTCTCTATAATCCTGCTAGTGCATTTGGTTGCCTTTTTATTTTTCTTTGTCTAGAAAATTGTGCTTTAATTAACAACTCTCTGTGACTATTCCCATATCCATGGTTAAGAGCTAGAATTACAGAGAGAAAGCAAAAAACAATAGTGTTTGTTTTAAGTTTTCTGGAGCCATATTTCCTCCATTTAGAATAAAGAGTTCCACTTCTTCAGTGTTTGGGTTCCTGTCCTTTCCTGTGACTTCTGTCATTTCTTCAGTCCTGTGATATTGAGGCAGTTGCTCGTCAGCACTATGAGCCAGGCAAAAGGGATGTTCTTAGTTTTCTCTCATTTATATACCACTGCTCAATTTTTTGTTTTATGCGGTGATGTTTTCAGGCCCTGGAACAAAACAGTGGAACTCGAATTGGTAAGTCATCATTGGTTTACTGTTGCTTGGAATTCTTCCCACTCAGTCTGCTACTGTTTACTTTTCAGAGTCCTCAAATAATTATTAAATCCGTTCTTGAAAATAGTCATAGTTTCTTTCAGTAGGAGAGATGGTAGAATATGCTTATTCCATCTTATCTGGAACCAAAGCACAAAAGTGCTTTTTATACAGACATATATATGCCATATGTTTATTTGAGGAGAAAATGTTGATGATAAAATATTTTTGGTACATCAATAAATATCATTCCAAATGTCAACATTGATCATTATTTGAAAATTATCCTTTTTAACATGTGAACTGTACAATTTCACAAAGCTAACACTTGGGTTCATTAAGTTAGAAAATAATATGCTAGTCACATACTAGGAATTAATTTAAAAGGAATAGCCATAATTCAATGGCTAATGCTTTAAGGTGGGATAACTTCTATATCACACATTTCTGCATTTTAAATATAATGATTTTATCTTCATTACTATTTTATAAAAATCCAATGTTCCTAAATATTCATGCAATTTCTTCCCAAGCTTCTTCTTCAAATAATCAATAAAATTATTCATCACTTTAAAATAACACTTGATTTCATAAAGAATGTTAAATCTAAATATATAATAATGCACCTGTGCCTTTTATGTATTTACATTTTATCCCTATAGTAGGAAAGTAATAAATTCTAACACTTCAGGTTACATATTCCCTATGCATACAAATGTAAAAGAACAATAGAAAATGTCTGTCTTTTTATATTCCCTATACAACTCCAGGTTCACAACCATGAAAACACCACATGAGAACCAGAACTAAATGTTAAATAATTACATTTCTAATAAAAGTCATAAACATTGGTATCTAAGATTTTCTAGTAATTGTTATGTTCTAAAAAAATCATTTATAGTAAAATGCTTTATCATAAATATTCGGGTTTTAAGTAGAATTGGCAAAAGTTACTTATGTACTTTTAAAAATAAATATATTTAATTAGCAAATTTTCCTGTAATTTAAAAATGAACTTATGTGCTCATTTTAGCTCAAAATAGGGTTTTCTATATAACTAATAACAAAATCATTTTTGAAAGAATATTCAAGTTTTGTATTGACAATATAATTTTATCTAATTCTATTTTGTCACATACTTTGTGATATATTTCTTTTTATGGAATTATCATATCATTACACTTATTTACAATTAATCTAAATCTTCCCCCAATGATCAAATACATAAATTTTGAGGACAAATCCATTCCCTTGGGGTACACAGTATGATAAGCAGCCCAAGTTTAGTGTCATAATGAGCAAATTCCCACTGAACTATTTTTGTATAACTATAAATTTGTTCTTGATTAACATCTCTTCCGGATATTAAAACTCTATTACCTTGGAATTTGAAAATGAGTCTGAAGTACAATACCAGAGGCTGTATTTAGAAGTGTTATTTTTCTGGCATCTGAATGGTTGGGATGATCTATTAGGACTCTTCTATACTTCTTTTTTTAAATATTGCTTGGGGGCATTGAGATGACTTTAAATTCATCCTGCTAAGAGGCTAAGCAGAGAGGATTAATACAAGGTATGTTCTTGCATTTATTATAGCTAAACTAGGTTGTTTAGAATCAGAACACAGCATGTCGGAAGGAACATCTAGCAATGCCTTTAACAGATTATTACCCAGTTTTAAGAAGGAGAAAAAAGAGTCCTCCAGCATTTTTATTCATTCAAATGTAAGTATAATGCCATGAAATAGATCCATAAGCAGTCTTCACATGAGCAATTATTTAGTTTCTCTGTTTTCGATAGAACTGGTTGGAAGGCCAGTTGTTATTTTATTATTTTCTCTCCATCATATAAGCATATTAAATTTTCTTCCATTAAAATTGATCTTTTGTAGGAACTGCTGTGATAAAAGAGGAAGCGAAGGGGCAGCTTTTCAGGTTAATTTTCCTTCTTCTGCTTTTGTAAATGGAAACTACTTAAACGTATCAGAGATCCACAACCACCCGCAGGGCAATTCCAGCTTCAGCTGCCTCCGCAGGAGGAATTGCCTTTGCAAAGGTTACGCTTTGTTTCCTTGGGGTGAGCTTTCTTATCCCCTTTACAGATGCCTCCTTTTTAAACATGTGTAAATATGACTTAGACACTGACCAAAAAGTGCCCACAGCATTTAAAATACGTCCACTCCCTGATATTTAGATTCTTTTAGTTAAACCATAATTATCAAAGACATCTTTATGTTTCCTGTTATTCCTCACTTACCTACAAGTTCAGTTCAGTTGGTTGGAATAAAAAGATGAGATTACTCATAATTTATGTTTTCAGAGATTCTCGTTTTTTTTAATCTTTAAACTGCGTAAATTGAATGTCTTCAAATACAATATTTACAGCTTGGTGAAATTGAGGAGTAAGACATTGTCATATACGTATTTATTTATTTCACAATTTAAAACTCTTTTGGAATGTTTTAGGTAGAGGTTTAAATAATACGGTGCTGACTATAAAGTAACATTTTTTATGACTATATCCTAAATATGTGGGTAAGCCTCTCAGTTCTCCTCTGTGTTTCTATGAGTTACTGGAGTTTATGAAAAGATACCCAAATATTAAACCTACTATCCCTTCATACATCAATGTAGAAAATAAATCTTTGCATCATTTACTTTTAAAACAATTAAAATATTTAGCAAAATTAATAAAAACCTTTAAGTAATGATTCCTTCTTAATACAAAGAGATGCTGAGATATTGAGTTTACCTAGTGAGACTAGCCAGGAAAAGTAGAAATTAAATAACATTAAAATATCTGAAGTCAAGTTGGTGTGTCAAAAGTTCAGACTTCATTGTTTTGTTTTCTTTATCTTAGGACTTCATTATTTTCTAAACTGCATTCTAATATTCTTAAAATTATGTATTGAAGATGCCTTAGGACATTTTAGGCAGAATTGGGGGCAAGCAGGTGAGTGCGACAAAAAAAGAGAAAATTTTGGCTCCATATTAAAACATACTTTCAAACAACTAATCAATTTCCTGTATACCTGGTATGCATAACTATTAGGGGCATTACAGAAGGTCTGCGGCATTGAAAGGAAAAATAACATTAAAATGATATCTGAGGATATTTGAAACTCTAATAATCTATGAGTTCAATGTACTCATTCTACATTTCATTAGTCTTAGCACATTTTTTATTGACTTTATTTTGTTGTAAGTTAAAAGAAAACAAAACCAAAACTACATTTCAGTGTTTTATTTGGGAATAAAATATAGTTCTAATTAGGACTAATAATAAAAAAAAATTAAGTCAAAAATTTAAAAGGAGTAAACCTCATTGCACTAAGAACATTATTCATGAAAATCAGTGTTGCTTACTAATCAGACAGCTAATTAGAGATTTAGGTGTTATTTTTATTTATTAATTTATTTTTCTTTGTTTAATCTTTATTGTGAGTTTCAATGATGCCCCCCCCCCCCTTACTCCCCATTGCTCTCCACCTGGATCCTACCCTGCCCCAGGCCTTCACCACCCTATTTTCTGCATCCAATTGGTAATGCATTTATGCACTTAAGTTCTTTGGTTAATCTCTTACCAAATTCTTACCCCCCTTCTGTCTGAGATTTGTCAGTTTGTTCCATGTTTCCATGACTCCAGTTCTACTTTATTCATCAGTTTATTTTGTTCATTAGATTCCTTATTTGTTTATTTTGCTTTTAAAGATTCAGTTGTTGAAAGATTTGTATTTATTGCCATTTTGTTGTTCATATTTTTTATTATTTTTCTCATTCTTGTTCTTTTCCTCTTTCTTGTTCTTGTTCTTCTTCTTAAAAAAGGTCCATAAACATTGCATGTAAAACTGGTTTGGTGGTAATAAAATCCTTTAGCTTGTTCTTGTCTGTGAAATTCTTTATCTGATTTTCAATTCTAAATGAGAGCTTTGCTGGGTAGGCATCTTGGTTTTATGTCATTGCTTTTCATCACTTTGAATATTCCTTTCCACTCCCTTCTGGCCTGCAAATTTTCTGTTAAGAAATCAGATAACCATAGTATGAGAGTTCCCTAGGTAACTAACTGCTTTTCTCCTGCTGATTTTAAGATTCTCTTTTTTTTGTCTTTAACCGTTAGCATTTTAGTTAGGATGTATCTTAATGGATGTGAGTCTCTTTGGTTCATCCAATTTGGGACTCTCTGTACTTCCTGGACTTGTAAGTTTATTTCTTTCACTAGGTAAGGAAAGGTTCTGTTCTTATTTCTTCAAACAGGTTTTCAATTTCTTGTTTCCTCTCTTCTCCTTCTGCCGCCTCCTGATGTGAATATTGGTATGCTTGAAATTGTCCCAGAGAGTCCTTACACTATCTTCATATTTTTATATTCTTTTTTCTTTTTGCTCTTCTGATTGGGTTGTTTTTGTTTCCTCATATTTTAAATCATTGATTTGATTGTTGGTGTCTCTACTGTTGATTCCCTGTAAATTATTCTTCATTCCAGTTAATGCATGCTTAATTTCTGACTGATCCTTTTTCATGTCTTTGAAATTCTCACTAAGATTCTTGAAAGTATCACTAAGTCGCTTGAAGCTCTCATTAAGATCCTTGGGCATCCCGATAACCATTGTTTTGAACTCTATATCTAGTAGTTTTCTTGCTTCCATTTAATTTCATTCTTTTTCTGGGGATTTCTTCTGTTCTTTCATTTGTGACATGTTTCATTGTCTCTGAATTTTGGCTGCTTCCTTGTGTTTGTTTTTATCTATTAGGAATTGGTAGAGTATCCTTGTGTGGTAGGTGTCCTATAGGGCCCAGTAGCTCAGCCTCCTTAGTCACCTGAGTTGGGCATTCTAGGTATGCCCCTGTGTGGGCTGTGTATACTCTCATGTCATAGTTGAGCCTTGGTTGTTATTGGCATCACTAGGAGGAATTGACTCCCAAGCTAATTGGCTGTGAGGACCATTTGTGACTATAGCAGAAGAGCTGCTATGCTGGGACACCCCTATGGAGTTAGACTTTCTTCAGTGGGGCATTGGTGTTCAGCAAGTCTGCCCCATGAATGTATGAAACTCATGGATGTGTAGAGCTGTGATCTAGTATGGTTTGGAGTTCTCCACTGGGTGCACTGGCTCTAGGGCCTCTCAGAATGTGCCAAGTCAGCCACTGCCTGTATCCTGCCTAGGGCCAACCTGCATGAGCTCCAGAGAAATCTGAAAATGGCTGCTACTCCTGTTTGGTTTGGAGGAGCTGTGAACCTTGGCAAGCTGCTACTATTGCCAGGCCTTGGGTCACTTATCAAGAAATATGGGGCATTCTGAGTCCATCTACTACTTGTTTGAGAGATTTTAGGAAAGTCTGAAGCCTGAGCCCACACAGGCCATTCATATGGAAAAGACACTGCAAATAACTTAGGTGGGGCTGCAAATTTGATGGGGCAGAATCTCAGGGTATCACCAGGGCTGAGCCAACAGTATAGTCCAGGTTGATGGAGACTCAGATATGGTGCCTCCCTGTCAGTTATGTTGGGGGCGGAGGTCTCAGCAGAGGCACACTGTCTTCTGCCAGCACTTTTGTATAGGAGAAAGCTGCCCCCAGCTTTTTCCCTGATGCCAGTCAATTTAGTTCCTCTCATATGTCCCGGAATCCTTTCAAACTAATGCCCCAGTGCTGGAGCTCAGAGAGACTGAGTCTGAGTAAATCCATGCATGGGCCTTTAAGAAGAATTGTCTGGGTCTCCAGCTGCCTCCATGTCACTTAGCCACAATCCCAGCTGGTTTTCATAACCTAAAGTTACATGGAATTCTCTTCCAAGTGCTGAACCCTGGGCTGATGGTTTTGTGTGAGGCTGTAAGCCCTTGTTCCTCACAGGAGGCCTCCTCAGCCAAGATATCCCACTGCATTAAAAACATACCATACATGTTGGACCAGCTCTTTCCTTGCCTCTGCCCCTCCTACCAGTCTCAGTGTAGTTTCTTCTTTAATTCTCTAGTTGTAGGGCTTCCATTCAGCCAGATTTCAGGCAGTTCTGAATGATGGTTGCTCTATATTTCAGTTGTAATTTTGATGTGGTTGTAGGAAGATGGAAGTACTGCATTTATCTATACCACCACTTTAGTTCCTCCTCAGGCAATACTTTTGTCTTACTTTAATTTTTTTTATAGTTTATATTTACCATGACTTTGTAAATCACGGTATCTCATATTCAAAATTATTAATACATGGTAGAATTAGGCATTAACTATTTAATTTTCTATTACCATATAGTCATTAGACTATTGATTAATAAATTAATAAAGTAGATAGTTATTTTATTTCTTTCATCTTTTGTTTCAAAGTTTATTTTAATCATTTTGTAAGTACAGTATAATTCATATTATTTTTCATAGTTTAAGATGTTTGTTCTAGTCAGATGAAATTCATCATACTGCTGATTCACTGTCCATTATAACATAATTTGTCTATGCTACCAGGTATATTTATATTTTTAGCTGTCACACATTTTCTAGTTTTTCTTTCCTATTAGAATGAATGAGTGGCAAGTAGAGCAGATGGTAAAAGTGATGGTTCTTCTAAATATTTTATAATTATAGCAGTAAGGATAAATGTTCATTTCTACTATGACTGCTTCAAAATATATGTACTTATGTATATGCATTTGTTATTACAGATGTGTGTGTAAAATTACTGTGTTATACATTAAAATCAATTGTAAATTCTCAAACAAATAAAAAATATTATTTAATCTATTTATAAGGCCAGTTGTAAATTATTCTCCTTTTTCAATTCCTACTCTTATTAAGAAATCTGAAAATATTCTGATAATTAGTGCCATCATATGATATAAAAGACCAAAAATCAATTATCAGGACTTATAAATGCAAATCAGAAAGAGTCTTTTAATTCTTATAAAGATATTTGACCTCAATCTAAAAGCTAGTGGGTAGAAACTGAAGTGTTTTATGCAAGATAATGACATTACATTTATATTTTTAAAAATTCACCCTACCTGTACTTTATAAAATTGATTGAAAGAATACAAAAATGTATTATGGGAGAAAAATTATGAAGATAAAGCAAGGATACCTGTGAGAGATAATGCTACCTTAGTCTAGAATAGTGTCAACAAAGATGAGACCATACATATATGAAATTACCAGAACTTCAAATTGTTTGAAATGAGGAGGTAAAATAGAAGAATAATTTCTCATTGCCTTCAAGGTTTCTTTTTTTTTCCAGCATCAATGTATTTTTCCTAGAATTTGGATACAATAACTGCAGCAAGACAGTGCTCAATACTATTCAAACCTCACTTAAGGCTGTTCAACTACCTCAGCATTTGTAAATGTGAATTCACATTCCAGTATAACTGGAAAACTAAAATTTGACATACCAACAAATTTACTCAATATTGAGGTAACTACAAAATTTTATGTTAACACGTGGCCTTTAGAACCTAGCTTACACACACAAAGTTACTTTGCTTACCTGCCCTAACCTATTTAGTGTTACACCAGCAGACCTCCTTTTCCATAGCTTTTACCATGAAGACAGGTGGTGGGTGGGGAATCCCACAAAAAACCCCAAAGTTCCTACCCAGAAAAATGTTAACAGAGCTATCCAACTGTGACATATCAGCAGATATAACACTGGAAATAGGTCATGGGCAACTCTGGTCTTTTACCTAAGTAGTATAACAGAAAGTTACAGTGTTGACCAAAAAGAACACACAGGTTTGTCACTAAACTTTGTTATTTTAATGAGTCTCAAAATTCTGTGACAGATTTTGGTCATGTTGTTTCCATTAAAAAGTACTGATTTTAAAAACTAATAACTTAAAAGCTGCCACACACACAAAAGAAGCAAAGGGTCCACAAAACATTCTCCTTCCCTTCTGAAGATTTTATGATGCATTGTAATCATTAACCAGTCTTTTACTATTGAACTTAAGTGGCCAATTGAGACAAACAGTTCTGAGGCCACTGATTAAGGCTGGGGTGGCAAGTGTTGGGAATAACATTCATTTAGCCTTCTGAGTTTTCTGGGCAGACTTGGTGACCTTGCCAACTCCAGCTGCCTTCTTGTCCACTACTTTGATGACACCCACAGCAACTGTCTGTCTCATGTCACGAACAGCAAAATGGCCCAGAGGAGGGTAGTCAGAGAAGCTCTCAACACACATGGGCTTGCCAGGAATCATAACAATGGCAGCATCACCAGATTTCAAAAACTTGGGTCCATCTTCCAGCTTTTTCCCAGAACGACGATCAATCTTCTCCTTCAGCTCAGCAAATCTGCAAGCAATGTGAGCTGTGTGACCATCCAGCACAGGTGCATAGCCAGCACTGATCTGGCCTGGGTGGTTCAGGATGATCACCTGAGCTGTGAAGTCAGCTGCCTCCATTGGTGGATCATCATTGCCAAGGCACACATCTTTGACAGACACGTTCTTGATGTTGAAGCCCACATTGTCTCCAGAAGGGCGTCACTCAAAGCTTCATGGTACATTTCAACAGACTTTACTTCAGTTGTAACATCAACTGGAGCAAAGGAGACCACCATGCCGGGCTTGAGAACACCAGTCTCCACTCGGCTCACAGGGACAGTACCAACACCACCAACTTTGTAGACATCCTGGAAGGACAGACGCAGGGGCTTGTCAGTTGGACGAGTTGGAGGCAGGATGCAATTCAGAGCTTCAAGCAGTGTGGTTCCACTGGCATTGCCCTCTTTACAGGTGACCTTCCATCCCTCGAACCAAGGAATGTTAGCACTTGGATCCAGCATGTTGTCACCATTCCAACCAGAAACTGGCACAAACGCTACTGTGTCAGGGTTGTAGCCAATTTTCTTAATGTAGGTGCTGACTTCTTTAACAATTTCCTTGTATCTTCTCTGGCTGTAGGGTGGCTCAGTGGAATCCATTTTGTTAACACCAACAATCAGCTGTTTCACACCCAGTGTGTAGGCCAGAAGGGCATGCTCACGGGTCTGCCCGTTCTTGGAGATACCTCCTTCAAATTCACCAACGCCAGCAGCAACAATCAGGACAGCACAGTCAGCCTGAGCTGTGCCTGTCATCATGTTTTT
This sequence comes from Murina feae, assembly GCA_004026665.1. Classification (NCBI taxonomy): domain Eukaryota; kingdom Metazoa; phylum Chordata; class Mammalia; order Chiroptera; family Vespertilionidae; genus Murina; species Murina feae. The sequence goes on along the minus strand of PVJC01017456.1, from coordinate 9,127 downwards.
GATGAAGTCTCTGTGCCCTGGGGCGTCAATGATGGTCACATAATTCTTGCTGGTCTCGAATTTCCACAGGGAGATGTTAATGGTGATACCGCGCTCTCGTTCAGCTTTCAGTTTATCCAAGACCCAGGCGGACTTGAAGGAGCCCTTCCCCATCTCAGCAGCCTCCTTCTCGAATTTCTTGATGGTTCTCTTGTCAATGCCCCCACATTTGTAGATCAGATGGCCAGTGGTGGTGGACTTGCCGGAATCTACGTGTCCAATGACGACGATGTTGATGTGACTCTTTTCCTTTCCCATCTTGGGTTTGAGTTAGCGGTGGTTTTCACCACACCTGTGTTCTGGCGGCAAACCCGTTGCGAAAAAGCGCCTTCAAGGTTTCTTAAAGAAGCATTGATTATATGACCATTTATTGTGATAGAGGACATTAGAGCAGAGATAAATTTGGTTTGACTATCATAAGTTCAGGTTGAGATATGATAAACTTGATGTACCTCTTAAATAGTCCAAGTTTTAAGGTGACATAAGCTATATACATCTGAATTTTTGCATATAGGTATGAATTGAAGGTTGAATTTGGAAGACACCAATACAGTTGAAATTACATGGATAAATTAGACCTCTATAAAAGGTTGTAGGTCAAGAAGGAAAGAGGTAGAAAGGAAACCCTCATGACCATGAAAGCATATGTTAGGTAGAATGATGTAAAGAGAAAAATTACATAAGTATTTTGTTATGGGATAAATATATGAAGAAAGAGAACAATTACACGGAAAAGAACAAATCCTTTCCTGATTTTATTTATCAACCATAGTAGTTTTTTTGGTGGAATCTTTAAGGTTCTCTATATACAGTTTCATGTTATTTGCCAATACTGACAATTTTACCTCTGCTTTTCCAATTTGAGTTTTTTAGTCTGATTCCAGTACTAGTTGAACAAGAGTGGCGAAAGTGGATATCCCTTCCTTGTTCTTTATCTTAACAGGAATACTTGTAGTTTTTGCCCATTGACTATGAGGTTGGTTGAGATGTGTTCTCTCTATTCCTATTTTCTAAGAGTTTTTAGCATAAATTGGTGCTGGATTTTTATCAAATATTTTTCTGCATCTGTTGATATGTTCGTGTAGTTTCTACCCTTCATTTTGTTTATGTAGTGTATTAAGTTCATTGATATCAGGATATTTTACCAACCTTGCATTCCTGGAATAAATCTGACTTGATCATGGTATATGTTCTTATTAATGCTTTGTTGGATCTGGTTTGCTAATATTTTGTTGGCTCTGGTTTGCTAATTTTTTGTTTAGCATCTATGTTAATTGGGATATTAGCATAACTTTTTCTTTCATTCTAGTGACTTTATCTGTTGTGTGTGTTGTTGTTTTTTTAATTAGAGTAATGCTGGTCTTGTAAAATGAGCCTGGGAGTCTTTTTAAAAATACTTTTATTGATTTTTTTTTTTTTTGTGAGAGAGTGAGGTAAAGGGATAGAGAAATAGAAACATCAATGGGAGAGAAACATCATCAATCAGCTGCCTCCTGTATATCCACCATCAGGGATCAAGCCTTCAACCTGGGCATGTACCTTGACCAGGAATCGAACTGGTGTTCTCTTGGTTTGTTGGTCAATACTCAACTGCTGAGACACACTGCCTGGGCTCTTTCTTCCTCTTGAATTTTTGGAATGATTTGAGAAGAATAGGGGTCAGTTCTTTGAATGTATGGTAAAACTTCCCTGTGAGGCCATCCATTCCAGGACTTTTGTTTGCTGGGAGGTTTTTGTTTTATTATTATAACTGCTTCAATTTCATTAGTTGTTATTCATCTATTCAGGATTTCTGATTCTTCCTAAATGAGTTTTTGAAGTTTGTATATTTTTAAGAATTTGTCCATATCTCCCAGGTTATCCAGTTTTTTGTAACATAATTGGTCATAGTATCTAATCTAATAAAAGAGTAATATGCTAACTGTGTCATTCTGCTACATCCCAAGCCACACCCATCAGTCAATCAGAGCAACAATATGCAAATGAACACAACCAAGATGGCAGCCGGCAGCCACAGAGCTAAAGCAAACAAGAGTCCTGGTTGTCCCAGTGATGGAGGAAGCTGCCTTTTTAGGCAGGCTGTGGCCTCCGCTCAAGGCAACAAAGTTTCAATTATAGAAGATAAATAAATCCCAGATACCTGCTTCCAGCCAGTCTTGCTGGGAGCTTGGGTCGCTGGGGCTTTGGCCAGCCTGCAAATGGCCATCAGCCCCCCACCCAGGCTGGCCAGGAACTCCAGCAGTGTCCCCCTCCCTGAAGGAGATGTGGCCAGCCTGCAAATGGACCTCAGCCTCTCACCCAGGCTGGCCAGGAACCCCAGCGGGACTCCCACTTTGATCTGGGACACCCTTCATGGTAAACTAGCTGACCTCCACCCATGCACCAGGCCTCTATCCTATATAATAAAAGGGTAATATGCAAATTGACCCTAACAGCAGAACCACTGGGAATGACTGGTCACTATGACACACACTGACCACCAGGGGGCAGATGCTCAATGTAGAAGCTGCCCCTGGTGATCAGTGCACTTCCAAAGGAGGAGCTCTGCTCAGGCACAAGCCAGGCTGACAGCTGCCAGTACAATGGTGGTGGTGGGAACCTCCCCTGCCTCCTCAACAGTGCTAAGAGAGTCCAACTGCAGCTTAGGCTTGCTTCCTCCTGGCAAGTGGACATCCCCCAAGGGTTCCCGGGCTGCCAGAGGGATGTCTGACTGCCAGCTTAGGTCTGATTGCCCAGGGAGTGGACCTAAGCCAGCAGGTGGACATCCCCCAAGGGGTTCCATACTGCAAGAGGGCACAGTCTGGGCTGAGGGACCCCTCCAAAGTACACAAATTTTTGTGCATTAGGCCTCTAGTTTCCTTATAATTCTTATGTTTTTATGGAGTCAATTGTTACTTATCCTATTTCATTTCTGATTTTATTTATTGGGACCCTCTTTTTTTTTTCTTGATGAATCTGATTAAAGGTTTGCCAATCTTGTTTATCTTTTCAAAGAACCAGCTCTTGGTTTAATTTTTAGGTTTTAGTTTATTTCTGCTAGGATCTTTACTACTTCCTTCCTTCAACTCGCTTTGGTCTTTGTTGCTCTTTTGCAACTTCCTTCAAGTGTAAAGTTAGATTATTTAGTTGTGATTTTTTTCTGTTTATTGAGATAGGCCTGTAATACTATGAATTTCTCTTTTAGAACTGCTTTCACTAAGATTTTGGGTTGTTATGTTCTCATTTCATTTGTTTCAAGTTATCTTCTGAGTTTTTCCCTTGATCTCAGTCTTTACCAATTCATTGTTTAGTATGTGTTATTACCCTCCCAATCTTTGTGTGTTTTTCAGTCTTTTTATTTACCTGTGATTGATTTCTAGTTTCATAGCATTATGATCAGAGAAGATGCTTGATATGATTTCAATGTTCTTAAATTTATTGAGACTTATTTTGTGTCCTAACATGTGGTCTATGCTAGAAATTTTCTATTTGTACCTAAAACCTGGCATATTCTGTTGCTTTGGGGTGAAATGTTCTGAAGATAGGAATTAAATCTGTCTGATCTACTGTTATTATCTGCTGCTATTTCCTTGTTGGTTTTCTGTCTGGAAAATCTATCCATTGTTTTCAGTGTGCTGTTACCATCCCCTACTATAATTGTATTACTATCTGTCTCTCCATTTATGTGCCTCAATATTTGCTTTACATATTTAGGTGCTTCTATGTTGGTTGCATTTATGTTTACAAGGGTTATATCCTCTTGTTGTATTGTTCCCTCTACCACTATATATTGTCTTTCTTTGTCTGTTATTACAGCCTTTGTTTTAAAATCTATTTGTCAGATATAAGTATTATTACCCCAGTTGTTTGTTTGTTTTTCAATTTACATGAAATATCATTTTTCACCTCTTTACTTTTAGTCCGTGTATCCGTCATTCTGAGGTGGGTCTCTGTAGACAGCATATAAATGAGTATTTTTATTTGTTTTTTAATCTTTTCAGCTACTTTATGCCTTTTGATTGGAGCATTTAAACCATTTACATTTACAGTGATTATCAATAGGTCATGTACTTATTGCCATTTTATTATTTTAACTATGTTTCTCTGTTTTTACTGTTGTTGTTTTTCTTCTATTTTTTAAAGCAGGCCCTTTAACATTTCTTGCAATACTGATTTGGTTGTAACAAAGTCCTCTAGGTTCTTCTTATCTGGGAAGCTCTTTATTTCTCCTTCAATTTTAAAATGATAGTTTTGCTAGCAACAATAGTCTTTGTTTAGGTTCTTCATTATAATCATTTTAAATATTTCAGACCCATCTATTCTGGCCTAAAATGTTTCTGTTGAGAAATAAGCTAAAGTCTTATGGGAGCTCCCTTGTAGGTAACTACCTGTCTTTCTCTTACAGCTCTTAAGATCATTTCTTTGTCTTTAACCTTTGTAACTTTAATGATAATGTGTCTTGGTATGAACTTCTTTGGATCCATCCTGTTTCAGACTCTCTGAGCTTCCTGAACTTTTGTGTATTTTTTTCTTCATTAGGTTATGCAAGTTTTTAATCATTATTTGTTCAAATATATTCTCAATCCCTTTTTCTCTCTCTTCTCCTTCTGGAATCCTTATGATGCAAATGTTGTTATGCTTCGTGTTATCCCAAAGGTCTCTTAAACTAACATTATTTCTTTTAATTATTTTATATTTTTGCTGCTCTGATTGCATATTTTTTCTACCGTGTCTTCCAAATTGCTGATTTCATTATCTGCTTCATCCAACCTACTATTTATTTCTTCCAGTATATTCTTGATATTGCATTCAGATATTGTATTCTTCACGTCTGACTGGTCCTTTTTATCTTTTTATGCCCTGTGTCATGCTTTTGGACATTAGTTCTTCTGAATATTCTTCTGTCTTTCATTTGTGCCTTGTTTATCTCCCTATTTTGGCTGCATCTTTGTGTTTGTTTGTATGTAGTAGATAAATCTGCTGTAACTCCCAGTCTTCATGAGATGACCTCATATAGTTGATATCCTGTGTAGTCAGTCCAGTGGTGCAGTCGCCTTTATTACCTATACTGGGTGCTAGGAATGTTACATGGGTGGGTTTTGTGGGACCTCCCATTGTAATTAAATCTTGATTGCTATTGGACCATTACTGCATTGGATTGACCTTGAAGCTGGCTGCATATGAAGCTCAACCCTGATCACATCATGTGGGCTGCTATGCAGGTGCTGACCACATGAAGTTGAATTTGCCTCAGCAGTTTTTGTTGCCTGCCAAAATCTCCCTTCAGATATGTTGCTTGTGAAGCTTATTGGATTTTGCTCTGATGTTTGAAGCTGGACACAGAGTATGTTTGTTCGGAGCCTTTTGGAAGTGACTCTTGGCAAGCCAACATAAGACACTTCCTGTGACTGGCCCTCAGCAACCTCTTGGAGCAGTCTCGATGTGGCTTCTTCTGTAAATTCTTGGTTATAAGATTTTTATCCACTTAGTTTTCAGTTGATTATTCTGGATGATTCTTACATAAATTAATTGTAATTACAGTTTGGTTCTCAGAGAAGGTGAGTGTAGTTTCCACCTACTCTGCCACCATCTTACTAGAACTAATAGATGAATTCAGTAACATAGCTAGATAAAAAATAAATATTCAGAAATAAGCTTCATTTTATAAATCAATAATGCACTATCAGAAAGGGACACCAAGAAAATGATCCCATTTACAATTGCTTCAAATAGAATAAAATACCTGGAAATAAATTTAACCAAAGCTGTAAAGGATCTGTACTCAGAAAATTATAAGACATTGAAAAAAATTGAAGGAGATAAAATTAGTGGAAGCATATGCTGTGTTTATGACTTGGAAGAATAAACATCAGTAAAATGTCCACACTACCCAAAAAGAACCTGTAGACTCAATGTAATTCCTATCAAGATAAAAATGGCATATTTTGCAGAATTAGAACAAATATTCCAAAAATTTATATGGAACCACAAAAGATCCCAAATAGCAAGAGCAATGTTGAGAAAGAACAAAGTTTGAGGAATCATGCTACCTGTTATCAAACTATACTACAAGGCTATTGTAATCAAAACAGCATTGTAGAGGCATAAAAACAGACATATATAACAATGGAATTCAATAGAGAGCCCAGAAATAAACCCACACTATTATAGTCAATAATTGATAAAAGAGGCAAAGACATACAATGAGGGAAAGATAATCTACTCAATAAATGGTTCTGGGAATATTCGACTAATATTTGCAAAACATTGAAACTAGAACAGTTTCTTACAGTAAACACAAGAATAAATAAAAATAGGTTAAAGACATAAATGTTAGACCAAAACAATAACAATCTTAGGAGAAAACATAAGCAATAAAATCTCTGTTGTTTCTTGTAGAAATATTTTTTCTGATGACTCTTTGGGCAAGGGAAACAAAAATAAAATAAACAAATGTGACATCAAACTAAAAGTTTTGTACAGCAAAGGAAACCATCAACAAAATGAAAAAACAACTGAAGGGAAGAATATATTCCCCAATGATATATCCGATGCGGGTTAACTATCTAAAATTTATAAGGGTTTATAAAATTCAAGACCTAAAACCACAACAAGCAATCCAATGAACATATGGGAAAGGACTTGAATACTTTTTCAAAGAGGGCATACAGGTAGCCAGTAGACATGAAAAGATGTTCAATGTCACTAATCATCAGAGATGTATTATGCTAAGAAAAATAAGCCAGCCAAAGAAAGAAAAATACCAGATGATTTCACTAACTGTGGAATATAATTAATAAAATTAACTAACAAGCAAAATAGAGACAGACTTATAAATAGAGAGCAGGTTGGGTGGGTGAGGGTTGGAGATAGAACAAAAAAGAAAAAACTTATGGACAGAGACAACACTGTGTTGATGTCTGGGGTGGGAGAGATGGTTGGGAGGGTATAGCATGAATAAATTGTGATGGATGGGGAGAGGACTTTGGGTGGTAGATGTAAATTATAGTGAACAAATGATGTGTTTTAAAACTGTGCACCTGAATCCTCTATAAGTTTGCTGACTGGTGTTTGAAGAGGGTATAGCATGAATAAATTGTGATGGATGGGGAGAGGACTTTGGGTGGTAGATGTAAATTATAGTGAACAAATGATGTGTTTTAAAACTGTGCACCTGAATCCTCTATAAGTTTGCTGACTGGTGTCACCACAATAACTTCAATAAAAAGGTAAGAAAATGTAAAAAACAAACAAGCAAAAAAGAATAAAGTGGGAAAGTTTAAACCAAAATATCAAGTGAAATCTTTGATAGTCAAATATTTTTAAAATTACCTTTATTGTTGAAAGTATTACAGATGTCCCCATTTTTCCCATTGACTGCCTCCACCCTGCACCCCTCAGGCCTTCACCACACTATTGAGTGTGTCCATAAGTTATGCATAAATGCATGTAAATTATTTGGTTAATCTCTCTTTACCCACCCACCCACCCACCCACCCACCCTTGCTTTCACTCTGAGATTCATCAGTCTGCTCCATGCTTCTATGTCTCTTTATCTATTTTGTTCATTAATATATTTTGTTCATTAGATTACACATATTAGTGAGTTCACATCCTACTTGTCTTTCTCTGACTGGCTTATCTTGCTTAGTATAATACTCTCCAGGCCTCTTCATGCTTTCTCAAAGAATAAGAATTCCTTCATTTTCACAGCTGCATGGTATTCCATGGTGTAAATGTACCACAGCTTTTTTATCCAATCATCTACTGACTAGAAGCCTGGTGCATGAAATATGTGCATGGATAGGGTGCCTAGGCCCAGCCAGCAATCAGGGCTGATCAAGACCTTCCTTCTCCCAGCTGCTGGCTGCTGGTTGGGGCCTTCCTTTGTCCCATGCCACCCCCCTGGTGGTCAGCACATGTCATAGCAGCAAGCAGCCAAACTCTCGGTCGGTCAAACTCCTGAGGAAACAATTTGCATATTAGCCTTTTATTATATAGGATGGGCACTTGGACTGTTTCGAGAATTTAGCTATTGTAAATTGTGCTGCTATGAACACAGAAGTGCTTATATTCTTTCTGATTGGTGTTTTAGGTGTCTTAGGATATAGTCATAGAAGGGGAATCATTGGTCAAATGGCAGTTCCATTTTTAATTTTTTGAGGAAATTTCACACAGTTTTTCATAGTGGCTGCACCATTCTGCATTTCCACCAGCAGTGTACTAGGGTTTCCTCTTCTCTACATCCTTGCCAACACTTTTCATTTGTGGACTTGTTGATAGTAGTCATTCTGTCAGGTGTGAGGTGATACCTCATTGTCATTTTAATTTGCATCTCTCTGATGATAAATGACTTTGAACATTTTTCATATGTCTCTTGGCCATCTGTTTATCTTCCTTTTGTTAAGTTCTATGAGTTCCTGATATATTTTGGAAGTTAACCCCTTATCAGATGTATCATTGGCAAATATGTTCTCCCATTTCATTTTGTTGATGGTTCTTTTGATCTACAGAAGCTTTTTATTTTGATGTATATTCTTGCTTACTTTATCAAATATTAGTTGAGCATGATGGCTTAGGACCATTTCTAGGGTCTCTGCATTATTCCATTGACCTATGTTCCTATTCTTGTGCCAGTACCAGGCTGTTTTGATTACAGTGGCTTTGTAGTATAACTTTATTATCTGGTATTCTGATTCCTCCAACTTTGTCCTCCTTTATCAAGATTTTTGGAGTATTTGTTCTAGATTTGTGAAATATGCTATTGGTATTTTAATAGGTTTTGCATTGAATCTATAGATTTCTTTAGGTAGTATGGACATTTTAATGATATTAATTCTACCAATCCATGAACATGTTATATTTTTCCACTTCTTTGTATTTTCCTCTATCTCTTTTTTCAACATTCTGTAGTTTTCTGGTTTATCTCCCTAGTTAAGTTTATTCCTAGGTATCTTAATTTTTTGTTGCAATGGTAAATGGGATTGTGCTTTTAGTTTCTCTTTCTGAGAGTTCATTATTGGTGTATAAAAATGCCATTGATTTCTAGATGTTAATTTTGTATTCTGCTACATTGCCGAATTCATTTATTAAATCTAGTAGTTTTTTT
>PVJC01017455.1:0-32451 GCA_004026665.1 Murina feae | reverse complement strand
GGAGCCCTTGGGGGATGTCCACTTGCCAGCGGGAAGTAGGCTTAAGCTGCAGTCAGACATCCTTAGTGCTGCTGAGGAGGCAAGAGAGGTTCCCACCACCACCACTATGCTGGTAGCTGGCAGCATGGTTTGTGGCTGAACAGAGCTCCCTCCATGGGAATGCACTGACCACCAGGGACAGCTCTTGCATTGAGTGCCTTTACCCTGGTGGTCAGTGTGTGTCATAGTGACCAGTTATTCCCATTGATTTTGCTGTCAGGGTCAATTTGCATATTACCTTTTTATTATATAGGATAGAGGCCTGGTGCATGGGTGGAATCTGGCTGGTTTGCCCTGAAGGGTGTTCTGGATCAGGGTGGGGGTCCTGGTGGGGTGTCTGGCCAGCCTGGGTGAGGGGCTGATGACTGTTTGCAGACTGGCCATAGCCCCCAGGCACCCAAAGTCCCAGCGAGGCTAGCTGGAAGCAGGTATCTGGGGTTTATTTATTGTCTATAATTAAAACTTTGTTGTCTTGAGCAGAGGCCACAGCCTGCCTAGGCAGGCAGCTTCCTCCATTGCCGGGACAATGAAGCCACCTGTTTGCTCTAGCTCTGTGGCTGCCAGCCGCCATCTTGGTTGGGTTAATTTGCATATAGTTGCTTTGATTGGCTCATGGGCGTGGCTTGGGATGTAGTGGAATGACACCAATTAGCATATTATTCTTTTATTAGTGTAGATAGTATTTTCCTGGATCTTTCCATGTTTGAAAATCTTTGACTGAATGAAAGACAATCTAGTTTTACCTTGCTGGTGCTGGATATATTTTATTTATATAATTTTTTTTCAATTAGCTATAATTGCTCTTTGGATAAACCTCATTGACTATGCTGCCACTGCACAATGCTCTATAAATTTTCTTAACCATTTTTTCTAAGTTTAGTTACTTGGAAACACTTTTACCCTCTTGGGTCTTACTTTCAAAATTTGTTAGGTAAGAACAGAGCAGTTAGTTTTTCTTCACTACTGAGGCAAAAGCCTCCTGAGCACACTACCCAATCAATGCCCTATGAATTAAGATATTTTCCAGTCTGATTAGTGGGAAAGACACTATTTCTAGCCCTGGGTCTCTCCCTCTAGTCCTTCTGGATGCTTCTTTCCCTGGTTTCAGGAAATGTGATGGATGTGCTGATCAGTAATTTGCTGAATATTCAGGTGGGATCCTCCCTAGAGCTCAGGTTTTCTTTCTGAGCAGATCTGTTCTGCAAACACTAGTTGCCTTGGTCTTCCTGGACATTCAACTTCATTTTCTGATGCCCTTTTTCTTGATTTCCCTTTTTTACTGTGCCACCAGTGGAAACTCTTTCAACAGAGTAAGCCAAAGCTGCTTTAAAGCTAATCTTATTTGCTTCCCATCTCTCAGGGATCACTGTCTTTCATTGCCTGATGTCTAGTGTCCTGAAAACGATTGCTCCATAAATCTTACATAGTTGTTGTTTTTCTTTTTTTTTGGTTGTTGCAAGCAAGAAGATAAATTTGGTTCCTGTTAATCCATCTTGGCCTTTTGATGTTTTGAGATGTGATTCTTAAAAGAGAGATTTGAATTCAAAAGCAAAATGTGTTGTGCTTAATAATTCAGCAATATAAGAAGGGAATCTATGTGTACATAAAAAATTTCATTTCCTTCTTGTTTCTATGCTAACCTTGATTATTTTTCCTAATAATCAAAATCTATAAGATCAAATATGTTTGTAGATATATTTGAACATTTTATGATGTTTCATATGATATACAGAATTTTTTATGTATCTTTCCAAGAAAGATTATTTCTCCTCTTGTTTCAATACAAAAAAAAGGAAGACATGACAGCAACAGTTCTTTTTTTTAAAATTTTATTGTTGAAATATTACAGAGGTACCCAGAATTCTCAAATGGAATTAACGTTAACTGAAAAAATAGTATTTGACTTAATCATATTTTAATGATCCCAGCTACTGACTGGAGAAAAGCTTGTATGAAGTACCCACACGTGTGTATCAACATAAGCGTCACTAGGAATGTGTATCTTCAGATTCCTATCTTACTCCTCACCACTTATATTTCAGATGTCCAGTGGCACCCCTTACATCTTTACCAAAATGTATATAACCTCTTTAAGAAAGAGTTCTTAGCTGAATATAAAAGCTTGGAAGAGATGAAAAATGCTACTGTGGGAAGTCGATATTGTTAGGGCTGAGAATTGACTGAGTATGTTTGAGCAGCAACATCTGGGCTGAACTTCCTCACACAGCCAGAAGCTGCACAAGTCCCTGAGCTTAGTGAATATGCCATTCTACTTTAAAGGTCAAGAAGAAGGAAAGTTTTTATTTTTCTTCTTAGTTAATTTTGACTTTAATAGGGACTTTTGCTGCTGTGGCCACCCCTCAGAGGGAAGTCCATCTAGACTCACTAGAAGAAACATGGAGTGCTTTCTGCTAATGAGCTCTGAAGGGATCCTTATGCCTATGCAGGTCTTGCAACACTTTGTATAGCTCTGCCTGGAATCTCTAATCTCCGAGGCAATGCTGAAAATGGATCTATCATGGAGGTGATTAACAGAAGCTTCTTCCACCATCAGTAGAGAAACAAGCTGGCCTCTCCTAGCTGTTTGCATTTGCTGGGGACTGGAATCTAGTTAACTGACTATTATTTTATTTGTAGAACAAGAAGACCTGCATACATTCAAGTCATTTTATGCATGTCTATGCATTCCAAGAGGCTTAAACAAATGAATAGAGAAGAAAGAAAATACTTTAAAAGAACTACACACAGGATAGAGCCATGGCAAGATTTGTAAACATTCTCAGGAAATGAATATGTCTGGGAAAACTCTTTACATCTCCCTTCCCACAATTGGATATATGGGAAGCAGGGTCAGTGTGGTCTACTACTGTTTTTAGCACAACTTCCATCTTTGATACTGAGTACTCAGTGATCCTTAACTCCAAGCTGATTTTTCACTCCCAGAATGGCTTTAGAGATTTCATGGTTACTGTGATGGGGAAGCTTAGAGGACTCCTGATATATCCTGTGCCTATGCGTGCATATGTCATCAGCCCAAACTGTAATTTTGCATCCATGTAACCACTTTGGCAAAAGCAGTTTTGGTTTTTATTCATTTTCCTCACAGGTACTCCACAATTATCTTCACCTGGTTGCTCACCTTCAAAGGGGGTGTCCTGCAGTTGCCCTCACTGACAGATTCCTCCATTGTAGTCTTACCTCACCAGGAAGATGGACAGAAGCACAACACGGCTGGCCGAGGGGCTTGTCCCAATGCTGCAGGTTTCTAAAGTGTCCCTCGTATTCTACCTGAGAGCCAAGGGACCAAGTGATGGTTTATTTCTTCCGATGTATTCTTCATTTCAGATATTGCAGTTTTCATTTCTGATTGGTTCTTTTTAATGGTTTATATGTCCTTTCTCATGCTGTTGTAGTTATCAGTAAGTTCAATGAGCATCTTTATAACTATTATTTTGATCTCTATGTCTGATAAATTGCTTGCCTCCATCTCATTTAGCTCTTTTTTTTCTGGAGATTTCTCCTGTTCTTTCATTTGGGCGTGTATCTTTGTCTTTCCATTTTGGCTACCCTTTTGTGATTATTTCTATATATTAGGTAGGTGTGCTATGACTCCCAGGCTTTGTAGGGTAGGCTTATGTATTAGTTGTCCTTTTGGAGCCAGTAGTACAGTGTACTTGATCACCTCAGGTAGGTGCTACAGGAATGTTTCTTGTGGGGGCCCTCTTGTTGTAATTGAGTTATGATTGTTATTGGCCCATTTATGAATGGGGTTGATGCATAGGGTGGCTGACTGTGAGGATAACCCCCAAACACAGTATACAAGCTGCTTTGCAGGTGCAGACCACACAAAGTATAATCTGGTGCCTGCTGAGATCTCCCTTGGATGTGACACTTGTGAAGCTACTGGGTAATGCTCTAGTATTGTCTGAACTTTGTCACTGGGTTTGATGGTTCTGGGACCTCTTGGGAGGGATTCTGGTAGAGTCCAGGGTCAGATTATTCCTGTGACTGTCCCTGGGCAACCTGTTTGGAACCACAGTACAATCCACAGTTTGTGGCTATCTCTGATGGGCTTAAATGTGTGTGGGAAGGACCAAGCTGCTCACCAAGGCTGATTTTTTTTTTTACCAGCACTGGGCGTGGGAGCAGGTCAGCAAAAGTCCCAGGGCACCCTGAGATTCGCTTCCACCTGACTCTTGTCTGCTGGCTTCGTATTAGGCTGAGTCACTGAAAGCGACTCTGGTGGTACTGGAGCAGATTCTCAGTGAGTCACAGGGGCAAGTGGTGTTCACAGATTGAATCAGGCTCATACTTGGTGCCAGTGCTTGTTTTGAGAATATTCAGCATATACACCAGGGTATATCAAGTCTAGCTGCCACTTGCTGGATGCTCACACATCTTTGTGGTGGGGTGGGGTCTAAGGGATTCATTAGGGTGATGCCAAGAGTGTTCATAGGTCCAAACAGACCAAAATTTGGCCATGTGAAGGGAGGGTTCTCCATTGGTTGGGCTTGCAAGGGAAAAATATCTCTTGTCCTAGAGCTACACAAGTTAGTCTGTCCCAGGTTCTGCCCAGTGCCAAATCTCAGCAGAGTGGGGCTGCCAGAAGTCAGGAGGATAGAGTTAGCAGATCTCCTCTGACAGGGAGGCACCAGTCTGATTCACAGAAACATGGGGGGAATGGCTTCCACACCAAAGCCACACAACTCAGTCACTGATAACCCCTGAGTCTGTGCAGACCTTTACACCATGGTCCAAGCATTTGATTCCTCAGCATGGCTCAAGCTCCACAGGGTGGAGCCATTGGGTATCCAGAGAGTGGGGATATTGCATTTTCCCAGGCTGATGCCATATGGAGGTGAATGCTCCATCCAAGGAAGATGGAGTCTGTGGTGTGTGTGTGTGGCACTCAGGACAGGGATCCTGGAAGCTCTTCCTTTAGATATCTCTCCAGAGCCACAAACCTCAATCTATACTATAGTCTGCTCAGCCCTCCCTCCACCAGAGCCCAGGGTGAGTGGCTGTGCATGAGATTTCATATGTTGGCCCTTTAAGAGGTGTCTGTGTCTCTAGCAGACTCCCATATCTTCCTGGTGAATATAATCCCCACTGATTTTCACAGCCAAATGTTATGTGGGCACCTCTTCCTGGCTTTTGTGCTCTGGGCTGGTAGTCTGGTTTGTGGTTCTTAGATATCCCTCCAGAATCTCAGCTTCTGTGTGTGGAAATGTGGCCAGACTTTTCCATGTCTCTGTCCTTCCTACCAGTCTCAATGTGGCTTATTTTGTAAATCCTTGGTTATAAGACTTCTCATCAGCTAGTCTTCCTTTGGTTATTCAGGTTGATTGCTCTATATTTTAGTTGTAACTTCAGTTTGGTCCTGGGAGGAGGTGAGTGCAACATCTACTTACTCTACCACTGTCCTGGATCACCTTTTTAATCAAAACATTTAATAATAACTTCATGATAGCAAGTGTGTCAGCATATAGAGAGTTTGTGATATCAAATAGCACACCACTCACTACTGGGATGTGTGTGTCAATGGGAAATATCTTTAAATGTACATTTGTAGGCCAGCATCTTCTGGGAATTTATTGAGGAGATATACTCAAATATATGTACAATTTGTGTCCTAGTGTATTAGTTTCTTGTGGCTGCCATAACAAATAACTACAAACTTGGTAGCTTAAGAGAACTTTATTTTCTCACATTTCTGGAAGATAGAAATCTGAAATCGTTATTATTGGGCTGAAATGGTGTCGACAGGACCATGATTCCTCTGGAGGCTGTAGTGAAAAATCTGTTCTTCTTTTCAGCTTTTGGTGCTTGCTAGCATTCTTTGACTTGTTGCCATATTACCCCAATTTTTAATTTCAGCATCTAAGCTGTCTAAGTATCAATGTCCACAAAGTTCTGATTCACTATGGATAAGCTAAGGTCAACATAACTACTTGGAACCACCAGATATTGGAAGAAAAGACAATAAGACATTAATTTTATGACATTTTGAAATTTTGGCCAAAATTATCCTCCTTACAGGGACTTGGGATTTGTAGAAGAGCTCTGGCAAGATATAAAATGCAGAGGGTTTTCTATCTAGACCAGAGGGTTAAGGACCACAGGGCCAGGTCCCACTCCACAGGGCTCCTGTGTTGATTTTAATATATTGTAATGAAGCAAGCATTTTACTTGCTCAGAGTTAGGACATACTTCAGGCTTATTCTTCATCATCAGAGATTGTGGTCTCTTTAGAAGGTTTGGGTGAGCCATGAGAGAGAGAGATTTTGCACAGAAGGGCCTCCACTACTTGAACATAGAAAAGCTGCTTCATGCAGTTGCAGATGGATGCTCTCCTAATGGGAGGAGGCTGTGAGAGGTGGCTGTGTGGTAGGAGGATTCAAGAGACAGATCCTATGATCCTTGGAGATGTTTGTGGCTCATGGTTTCAGTCGTTCATGCCTTCTGAGTTCCTTGCTTCAGTTCCATGGGATCCAGTTGAGTTTCTTGTCCTTGAACTTTTTCATTTATCTTTCCTTTAAGCTACTTTAAGTTTTCCCTTCTAGCAACCCAAAGAGACCTGGCGGAAACATAGGTTCATTACTCAACATTCTTTTTCCAAATGAAACATATGCATATCATATAATCTGAAAGCAATGCTATAATACCTAGAAGGGACAAAAAACATTGTTATGTTAAAGAAAAATTGTGATTGCAAATCACCAAATATTCATGGGGAACATAAGGCAGCAAAAAGAAGCCACTTTAGACTCAGGCACACCTTTGTTGTTTGTTTTTTTAATTTTGTTTTATTGTTTAAAATATTACAAAGAGTAGTACATATGTCTCCTTTCCCCCTACTTGACTTTCCCCTGGCTTCCCCTACCCCCCAGTGTTTTGTGTTCATTAGTTATGCTTATATGCATGCATAAAAGTCCTTTGGTTGACCTTTGTTTTAATCTTGATTTCATCACTTACTTGTTGTATGTCTTTGCTCAAATAACTTAAGCTTTCAGAGACTACTTTTTAATTATATATGAGAAAAATGTCATATGCCATTTTGTTGAGAGGATTAGAGATAATACATGTGCGAAGCTGAGTGATATACCTGACACCTAAGTAGATGCTCAATAAATAGCTACTAATCATTGCAACAATGCATGTACCAGCAATTAATTAGTTGATTGTGATTGTCGTGGCAAATGTTAGAGTGAAATAAAAAACATATTTATAATAATAGACTAATCTGAAATCAATAGATTTTAAAAGATATATAGTATTATTGATTTCAGAGAGGAAGGGAAAGATAGAAACATCAATGATGAGAATCATTGATTGACTGCCTCCTGCACACCCCCTACTGGTGATAGAGCCCACAACCCAGGCATATGCCATGACCTCCTGGTTCATAGGTCAACATTCAAGCACTGAGTCATGCTGGCTGGGCAATGACCAGATTTTTGAGCAGGGTTGAAGCGTATATAGAAATGTAAACACATTCTGATTGAAGAAAGAAACTGACTAACAAAAAGTAAAGATATCGAGGAATTAATTGATGAAATGTACTTTGGGTCACATGGAAAACCTATGACATGCCTCACCTGGGGTGGTGTATCATGAAAGTTGACAAAGAAAACAATGAAATTTCCATATATTGAATAAAGAAGAGGCACTAATGATAGCTATTACAGTAACTATGACAGAGGTGCAAAACAGATGAGTTAACTTTCAAATGCACTTTGGAGACTAATAGATCTGAAAACAGAATACAAAAACAGAATCCCACATTTGTGAGTTATTTTATCCAAGCATTATGTCCATATTATCTCAAATCACAAAAGATATTTGATAGTTCCCCATGAAAAAGTTGAAGTTATTTGCTCTAAAGTTTGAAGTGCATAAAATTGACCCAGGGGTTCAAATCCTGTCAAAATGCAGCCTTTGATGCAACAGGTCTGGAGTGGGGCTTGAGATGCCGTGTGTCTAAGATGTTCCCAGATGCTGCTGATGCTTCTGGTCAGTGGACCACAGCCTTGCGTATAAGGCTCACAGTGGTTCTCAACCTCCTGGCCCTTTAAATACAGTTTCTCATGTTGTGACCCAACCATAACATTATTTTCATTGCTACTTCATAACTATAATGTTGCTACTGTTATGAATCGTGATGTAAATATCTGATATGCAGGTGGCTTAGGTGACCCCTGTGAAAGGGTCGTTCTGCCCCCAAAGGAGTCACGACCCACAGGTTGAGAACCGCTGGGTATAGGTGATAGAAAACATCATCGGTGAAAACAGCCAGTTCTCAAGCCTTTTCACTTCCACAGGGCAGTGTTTATGCAGAAGAATTGAGAATGGAATAGAACCCAGAACAACGTACTCCTGAAATTCACGTATCAAACCTGGTTATTGGAGAAGCTTTGGGCTTGAAACTACCAGTCATGTTTCCCATTTGGCATCCTAGCTAACAAGCCATTGCTTGGTCTCTGTCTCTCTATACCTGGGCACTTCCTGTGATCTTGCCTTGCTCTTTAATTCCTGAACCATAGGTAAGAAGCAGGTGAAGACAGCAAGAAGCCTATGAAACCATGTCACACTAGGATCCATAATCCTTTCAACTGTGGTAGTTCATTGTCACTTAGCAGAAATTGCTGGTTATGAATATTTAACAAATTTGCAATTAGCACATTTGCCAAGATGATTACTGAAATGGAATAAGCCACTGAATAAAGCTTCTAGGATTATGTACTTAATGCCTTCCTGATTATACATGCTTACACATCTGTTTTTGTGTTTCTCTCTCTCCTCTGGCACCGTTTTTACTAATTTTTATAAAACCACATGCCATACCCCACTGCCTTCTATAGTCTCATACTATCTATGTAGACAGATAAAAGCATTTTTTTCTTTTTAAATTTTATCTTTATTGTTAAGTATTACAGATGTCCCCTTTTTCCCATTGAACCCCTCCCCCCCCCCGCAACCTCTCCTCTCCCTGCCCCAGGCCTCCACCCCACTATTGTCTGTATCCATGGGTTATTCCTATATGCATATAAGTTCTTTGGTTGAAGTCTTCCCTCCTCTGTCTCCTCCACCCTCCTGTCCCCCCCCTCCCCGCCCTGTCCCTCTGAGGATCCTCCGTCTGTTGGATGCTTTCACATCTATGGATCTATTTTGTTTGCAAGTTTATTTTGTTAATTAGTTTCCACATATAAGTGTGAGACCACGTGATACTTGTCTTTCTCTGATGAAAGCATTTTCCAGGTTGTGACAATACCATCTGATACAGGGTTACCCCATAGTGTGAGTGCTTAGAATCTTGCCCTAATTCCTTGCCAATTTCATCTGTGATCGATCCAATTACCAAATTTCCCAAGTTTGTTTTTCTGTTTCCAAAAGGATGTTACTTATTACCTGCTTGATTTATGTTAATTGAATTGTAATGCAGATTAATTAAAAAATAAAATTGCAGAGGAAAAGAGAAAACACTTGATTTAAAGCCAAGAAATCTTGCAACTCACTGGTCAGATGACCTTGTGCCTATCTTGTTTGCAAACTAAACACAATCATTACTTTCTAGTATTTAATTATTGAGATTATAGGTTGTTTTCTTAATTCTCTTAAAAACAGCATCCAGCCACTCCTTCAAAGAAAAAAAAAGACAAAAGAAAGAAAAGTAAAGATATTCTCTATGATAGGAACTGGCAGAGTGGGGCTGGGCACCATATTTCTGTCTTCTATCCACAGAAGCTTTTTCCTCTGTTGGTTAAAACAACTCAACAGCAACATGAAAACACTTGAGTTTGATCCTCGAAACAAAAAGAAAACATTGAACCACTCAAAACAGACACTCTCACTGTGCTTTGACTATTAATCAGTTCTGCTGTTAAATGGTTTTTATTTTTCCTATGTGCATTTCAAACCGTCAGGGAGGCAGAGGAGGTCAGATTATCTTTGAACTCTTGGTTGAATTGTGCTACTCCCTTGTTGGTAAATCCCACACTCTGTTTTTCTTACTGTTTTTAGAAAATGATCTTAATTATTTATTTCATGCAGCTCGTCTATTTAAAAAGCACTGCATCAGAAGTGCAAAAGGTGGTCGGAAATAGTCTAAGAATTACCAGAAGCTACCGATAATGATAGTCATGCTACTTTGCGTAGGACTTTACATAGGAATGGAGGGCTTTAATGTTTGCAAAATGCTTTCACATGCTTTAGGCCACACATGCTGGTGATACTCACAGACACCTTTTACTCTCTAGGATAAACTTTTCCTAGCCTTCTGCTCATGGAGTCTGGGTCATAGCTGTTGGAATCATCTCTGAACTGGTTATATTCTATGGACCAACCTTATGAATCAGCAACATGCTCATCTTCCCATTTCTTTTCTGTTTTTTTTTTTATCATTAGTCCTAAAAGAATAGCTAAATATTTTTCATTTATTCATTCATTCAGTTAGTCTTTCATCCAGTAATCATTAGGCACCCAATGTCTGCCATGTCTTAGATGTGGGGAAACAGAAATAAGTGTGACACTGGTCCTACTCTCAGGGAACTCAGTGCAACAGTAACATCAGACAGAAAAGTCAAGGCCCCAGATACACTGGGGTAAGAGCCTATGAACAAAGACCACCCAATCAGCTCAGCCTGAGGTCAGCAAATGCTTCCAGTGGGTAAGTCATTGGGAGTGAGCATCATTAGCTGAGAGAATGGGTGGTAGGTGGGAAGAAAGGTGTTTCAATGAGGATAAAAAAGCAAAGATGTGGTCCCCTCTTGGTGCCATGGCCTACAAGCAATTGCAACACAGCAATGCATTTTGTTTTCTACTAAGATGCAGTTATTTGTTTAACTCTTTATTATGGAAATTAACAAGTATACACAAAAGTAGAGGGGGTGGTGCAATGAGGTCCTGCAGGTCCATCACCCAGCTTCAATGACTTTGTGTTAGTAAAGGAAAATGAAATTCATATTTACTGATAGCTTACGGCTTCAGGAGTCTACACAATGGAACAAAAGAGAAGACCCAGAAATAGGATCGTGCTAACATGGGAACTTGACAGATAACAGAGTGGCATTGTATATCATTGGGGGAAAGAATGGAATATTCAATAATAGTGATGTGATAATTAACTTAAATGGAAAAATAAATTTGGGTCCTTCCTCCACAATCTATGTAAATATAAATTCCAGTTGGAATATAAAATATAAATCATTAAACTATTTTGAAGAAACTGTAGAAGAATATCTTTATGAACTAAGAAAATGATTTCTTAGGGTTAAAAACTACAAATTTTTAATAAAAAGTAATAAATTTAGCCTGGCTGGCATGGCAGTGGTTGAGCATTGACTTATGAACCAGAAGGTCACAGTTTGATTCCTGGTCAGGAATGCAATCCCCAGTGTGTGGAGGGGTGGGTGGAGGCAGCTGATCAATGATTCTTTCTCATCATTGATATTTCTATCTCCTTCTCCCTCTCCCTCTCCCTCCCTCTCTAAAATCAATAAAAAAATAGTGGTAAATTTAACTATACTAGGAGAAAACATTTATGTTCATTGCAGGTAAAAATTAAAAAATGAGAAGACAAGCCAAAGTTTGGGGAAAAAATATCTGAAATGTATATAATCAATGTAAATTATTAGGATTTAATTATAGAATGCAGAAATAACTTTTAAAAAGATGAAAAATCTCATGAAATAGTCAGTTAATTATATGAACAGTCAACTTTTAGAAAAGGAAACATGAATGATCAAAAAACATGAAAATGCATTCAATCTCACTAGTAATCAGGAAATTCAAATCAAAATCATTATGCTCCAGGGTGGGTTACATAAGATTCACTGGTATTTTTGATGTTTTACATCTTAAACTTGATGGTGGGTACATGGTTTTCATTATGTTATTCTATATGCCTTATGGTTTTTCTGAAGCTTCATATATGTACATATATTTGTGAAATATTTATGTATACAACATAGTTTCATTCAACATTTCATTCAATATCAATTTGCCTTAATTGAGATAAAAGACCTCAGTTCCCAGCCAGGGCCACTGTCTGTGTGGAGTTTACATGTTCTCCCCATGTCTGTGTGGATTTTCTTTGGGAACTTCGGTTTCCTCCCACATCCCAAAGATGTGTGTTTGAGGTGAATTGGCATGTCTAAATCGTCCCTGTCTGACTGTGTGAGGGTGTGAGTGGCCCTGTGATGGAAGGATGTCCTGTCCAGGGTTGGTTCCCTCCTTGTGCACTGAGCTGCTTAGATAGGCTCTGGCCACTCATGACCCTGAACTGGAATAAGAACAAATGATCTTATTTGTTTTTATTAACTTCTTAAAAGTCTGTACAGCTCATGTTTATTTTAATGTTTAATATAAGAAGCATGTTAGGTCTTTATTTAGAAGTTTGGTGATGTTTTGTGACCAGAAATATACCAAAGGAACTTAACTCTTTTTTTATATCAACTAGAGGCCTGGTGCATGAATTCATGCACCAGTGGGGTCCCTCAGCCTAGCCTGCTGGATCAGGCTGAAACTGGCTCTCCAACATCCCCTGAGGGATTCTGGATTGTGAGAGGATGCAGGCCAGGCTGAGGGATCCCACAGGTACATGATTGGGGCCGGGGAGAGACAAGGGAGGTTGGCTAGCAGAGGAGGGACTGGGGGAGGGCTCCAGGCATGTCTGGCCCATCTCAATCAGTCCTGATTGGCTGGACCCCAGCAGCAAGCTAACTTACTGGTCAGAGTGTTTGTCCCTTGGTGGTCAGTGTACGTCATAGTGAGCAGTTAAATGGCTTTAGCATATCATTAGCATATTACGCTTTGTTTGCTTGAATGGCCAACTGGTCGACCAGACACTTAGCATGTTAGGCTTTTATTATATAGGATAAAATTAGCCTATGGTAAAATTGGTTTTGGTTATACATCCTTTTATTTAATGTCACAGTTTCAAAGAAGCTGTTGATGATGTTAAGTGAGGACTTATTGCATCTACTATATATACACATGCAACTACATATACACATATATTATTATATTGCGTTTTATTAAATAAATTACCATATAACTCTTTTCAGGGTTTAATTATCTATTATGAGTACCTTACTTAAGAATTGCAATGCATGAGAACAAAGAATTGAATTTGGTTCTTCCCAGAAACCAAAATTGCCTTTCTTCAATAGCTCCCTGGTTTAGAAGAAAGGTTCAGAACCGTGGGCATACTGTGTGCAACTGAAGGGTGATCCTAGGCATGCCATTGAACCTCTCTAGCCCTCAGTTCCCTCACTGGTAGGCTTTCCATGAAAGGCCCTCTGGCACTGCCTCTGGCTTTACAATTCTATGTTATGACAGCATTTCTGAAAGGGTATTGGAAAGAACCCATGAGATGTTAATCAGGACTTCTTGAGAATCAAGCTCTGGTATCAAATAAGTTGGAATCACTTATCATTGCAATGCACTGTTCTTTTGGGAGTGTGGGTGTGCAGTATAGAGGTGGGGAAGGAACAGAAATGCTTGTTGGAGAAACCCAGGGTAAGGATTGAAGACATGTTCCTTTGTGCTGTCCCACTTTTGGCTCCGAGGGTGCAGGAGTCACTTATTTGACAGACATTTATTTGATCCCTTTGTGCAGCCAAAGATAATGAGACACAGGAGCAGGGGCTCTGAGACCTTCTGTTCCACCTTCCCAAGTCCCTTCTTTGGAAACACACTCAGGTCAAGGCCATAGATTGCTTTGGCCTGTGAGGAAGCGAAGCCAGCTGGCTGCACCTGCTTCCTGCTCAGAACTTACCAGAGGTAATTGGAAGCAGGAGAGGCTCACACACAGCATGAGTGCCTTCCTTTGTGAGGCTGCTAAGCAGCTTCAGCCTGGGTTTTTATTTCCTGCCAAAAGCAACTGTTCAATGAATAGCTGTGTGTCCCACCCTGGGTTTCACCTTTAAAAAGAGGAGGTTTGATAAGATTATTTCTGAAGCTTTTTCTTGTTCACTCATTACCTAAGACACTTATTAATCTGGCCTTTCAAAGGCTCTTAGGACTTGGTTGCAGACATCAGTGTAGAAGTAGTCAACAATGGAATGGTTTAGTAAGACATTCAATTCAATAAAATAGTTATTGAGGACATACTATGTGGAACACTGTTTGCCATGTGGAGCAAATAGCAATGAACAAAAATAGACAAGGTCCCTTCTCTTGTAAATGTTAAATTTCAGTAGGAGGTGACAGACAATCTAATCTAATAAAAGAGTAATATGCAAATTAACCCTCACTCCATTACACCCACAAGCCACTCCCACAAGCCATGCCCACCAACCAATCAGGAGCAAATATGCAAATTAACTCAAGTAAGATGATAGCGGCCACAGAGCTGGAGTTGCTGTGGGCAATGGAGGAAGCCAGGGCCCTGTGGGCCCTGAGCTCTACTCAAGGCTACAAAGTTTCAATTATAGAAGATAAACAAACCCCATATACCTGCGGGGCTGGGACCTTGGGTTGCCAGGGACAACCCAGGCTTCAAGCAGGAGACCAAGGCAACAAAGTTTCAATTATAGAAGTTAAATAAATCCCAAATACCTGCTTCTAGCTAGGCACCCCAGTAGGGACCTGAACCCTGAAGGGGCTGTGGGCAGCCTGAAATGGCCATCAGGCCCTCAGCCAGGCTGGCCAGGCATGCCAGCAAGTGGACATCCCCCGAGGGGTCCCAGACTGCGAGAGGGCACAGGCTGGGCTGAGGGACCCCCCTGAGTGCACAAATTTTTGTGAACCGAGCCTCTAGTAAACAGTAAAAAAATAACCTACATGAATATCAGGCAGTGTGAAGAGCTAAGAAGAATAATAAAACAGACTGTGTGGACAGAGAATGGCAGCCAGGGTTATTTTGTAAAAGAAATTCAGAGAAGATCTCTCTCTGAAGGTATCATTTGAGCAGAAACTTAAATGAGGGGAAGGGTGTTCTAGGTAGAGAAAATTACATGTGCAAAAGCCCTGAGTTGGTGGTGTATCTGGCATGTGCAAGGAATAGCATGGCAGTACAAAAACAGTGGCTAGAAATGAAATGAAGGAGCTAGTGGGAAGTGGTGAAAATTCTCAATTTCATCCAGAATGGAATGGTAAGTCAGAGGAGAAAACTGAGAAGATAAAAAAATGTTTTTGGAAATTGATTTTTCTGGCTCCTGAGAGGACAGTAGCCTATGGGAAGTGGCTGGGAAGGGTGGGAAGCAGGCACTCAGTTGGAGACTATATAGTGGCCCATGAGAGCCATGATTTGCAGTAGGCTTTGGGGCGAGATTTTGAAAACTCCCAGGGGAGGCCTCAGCTACAGGCAGTGGGACAGGATTCTATAACTGGCAGCCCCTTCTCAAAATCAGTTGCTGGGACAGGAGAAGCAGTGTCCAGAGGAAGGGATGGATGCCAACAGTAGGTGTGTACTATGTCATTGGAGAGAGAAAAAAACAAAAACAAAAAGTGAGTACGGGAGTGAAGAGTAGGAGAGAAGACATAAAGATTAAGAATTGTGCTCAAAATTATTTTCTCACATAACCATTATAGCTTTCAAAACAGAGAACATAGGTTACACTACATTAATTCTTCTTGTGACCTAATCAATAAGTTGATGTGTAAGAGTTGTGCTAGAAATTATTTTCTCACATAATCATTATAGTTTTCAAAACAGAGAACATAGATTACACTACATTAATTCTTCTTGTGACATAATCAACAAATTGATGTATATTGATTACTTAAAAATATTTTTATTGATTTCAGATGAAGGGAAAAACAAGGAGAGATAGAAACATCAATGAAGAGAGGAATCATTGATAATCTGCCTCCTGAATGCTCCTCACTGGGGATCTAGCCCCCAACTTGGACATGTGCCCTGACCGGGAATCTAACCGTGACCTGCTGGTTCATAGGTCGATGCTCAACCATTCTACCATGCCAACCAGGCTGATTACTTCTTATGTCCCAGGAACTAGAGAGGAAGGAGCGTTCACTGCATTGAAGATTGAGGTCATTAATAGTACCACCTGTTTTTCATTGCTCCTTGAGTCTTGAAATGTCATCCCTGCTGTCAAAATGTCCATTTGATTTATCACCTCCTTGTGTATTTTCTCACAGTTACCACCCTCTGTTTGGAAAGCCCTCTTTTCTGCTTCAGAAAACAGAAATCCTGCAGGATTCAGCACATGAAGAGGCCCGTTGACTTAGCAAAAGAGAGAAGTCAGAAATTGACATAGTTTGTGCAGGCCTTACTCACACATGGGCAGTGCTTTTGGGCCTGGGGTGGTGGTTAGACTTCAGATTGTGGAAGTTATGGAAACCAGGCAGAGGCTTTAGGCTCTGAATGACAGTCAGGGGGTAATAAGTTGAGCCAGGGTAGGTGAAAGGTGCTTTGGAAAACAGGATCTGGGGCAGCTGAAGGAAGATCTGGAGCAGCAAGCAGAAGCCAGGAGCACAAGAAGTTACTGAGATAATTTCACCTCAGGAAAGGAACCCTTGCTCTTAGCATGATGGCAGTGAGAAAAGAGTAAAGGGCACAAATCTAAGGTGCATTACAGAAAAAAAAACCCTAAAAATTATGTTGTTAAAATGTAAGATACAGTCTCCTTGGCACAACATAGAAATAAACCAAGTAGCCTGGTTAGTCTGTCGGTGTTGACATCTTTTATTCTCTAGCTTATATTGAGACAATGCACCGAATACTATTTCCAGCACTTCACATGTGTTAACTTATTGACCACCCCAAGTAATCCCATTTGGCAGGTGGGAATGCTTACATAATGGAGCTAGAATAGGAACCTGAGCAATTTGATGCCAAATGCCAAGTTCTTAATGACCTTCACTTTCACAGGGAATTCTGAGAGTTGATATTATGTCCCTTTGTAGTCTCTCACATTCACTTTTAATGAGTGCCATTTACATATAATCTCTTCACTCCCGATGGTTCACTGGATTGGAAATGGCAGCCATTCTTCATAAACATGTCAGCCATTTCAAAGTGGAATGCCCCCTCTTACCTTCTTCTATGCTGAAACACTTATATTAACACGCATAAAAACATATATAGAATCTGCTGAGGCATATACACAATTGTGCACACACATAAACCCAGCACATAATGGCAATCGGGGAGCTTCCTCAATCCCAGGAGAGGGCTGGCTTCTATTTGTCTGTTACCTTCATTGACAGGCTGTGAACCAACCACTTAACTCCCTTTTCCATTGGCTTCCACCTCTTTAACACACCATTGTTGAATGAACTAAAAAAAATTCTGGAAGCTTTGGCTAGAAATAAATGATAAAGATTTATTCAAGAGTCTCGGAGTTTGCAAATGGGGAACACAGCTGGCAAAATCGAGTGTTCAAAAGAAGAAAGGAAAGTGAACAGTTCTTACAGTAAAAAGTGCACTCTTGAGAATAATTAGTCCTGCATTCTTAGCCCTAGGATTGCTCCAGGGTGGTTGTCTATCAGGTGCCATTGGTTCAGTCCATGCCAAGGTTCAGTCCCCATCTGGCTAGCTTAGTCTCTGTTCCTGGCTATGCTTTGGCTGGAGCCGCCTTGCTGCACCCAGACCTAGACTTGGAGCCACTCTTGGAGGCTGTGCTTAAAGCTGCATGGCTTCTACAGAGAGAGAAAACAAGTGAATGAGTGGGCAAAGGGATGCTACTGGGAGAGGCCTTTGTTGAGCTTTGATTATATTACCTTGTGCTTAGGTGCTCTCCCTTTCTTTTTAAAAAACTTATTGTTGCCCTAGTGGGTTTGGCTCAGTGGATAGAGCATTGGTCTGTAGATTCAAGGGTCCTGGGTTTAATTCTGGTCAAGGGCATATGCCCAGTTTGTGGGCTCAATCCCCAGTAGGGGGTGTGCAGGAGAAAACCAATGCTTCCCTCTCATCATTGATGTGTCTATCTCTCTTTTCCTCTCCCTTCTGCTCTAAAATTAATAATATATTAAAAAAATAAAAACTTACTGTTGATTGTATTAGGGCTATTCATTCACCTCCCCACTTTGACTCCCTCCACCCAGGCCTCACCATGTGCTCTTGCAAACTAACCCATCTCTTTTCCAATCCTTTGTGTGCTTGTGCTGGGCCATCCCCATAACTAATGCAGCCATTTTCTTACATTAGCCTCCTCCCCTTTGCGGTCACCGTATTGCTTTCTGCTGCTTGCATGCCTCAAAGTGGAAGCACCCACCCTTGTGCCATTTTGGATTCTACTGGGCAGGTGCCCAGCAGAGGAATTTCCCTTTTATTGTTTTATCTCTCCACTGGGTAATCCCAGCTATGATGCTTCCTGCCACTTTGAAGATGAGACCCTGAAGGGGGAGGATGAAGTGGTCCCCTGGGGAGGCTAAATCAGTTTTAATGTATGATTCAGCCCCTAGTTTATCAGTGAGTTCAATGTCCGGTTTCCTTTGCTTCCTTCCTTTATTTATAACTAACTAGCTACCTATGCTAACATAAATAACTTGAACAATTTCATTAAAGTGACCCCATTTTAAATGTTTCCTATCTTCATATTTTTTTCACCATCAGGTAGTTGAGATTTCCTTGCCAGAACCTCATGAAAACTGAGGAACACAAGTCATTCACATCCATGGCTCTGCAGCAGACACAATAGTGGCCATGTCTGATTCTGTCCCAGGTTAGAATGTGTTGTTTATGAGCTACAAAGGACAGCTTATTTAGAAAAATGCCAGCCCACTCACATTTAGATTCAAAACACCTGCATTTGGAGAAGCACAAATAAACAGTAGGCGTTTTCCTGCTTTCTGAAAACAAACTGCGAAACTAGTCTTTGTTCACTGTTTTTGCAGGTTTTAGCCTCTACACCTGCATAGACTTGAGACAATGCTTCATCATCCAAATTTGCTTCATCATCCAAATTTGCTTCTGCCAGACATGTGTAGAGAAGAGAAACAAGACTCACTTTGCTGCCATACATATTCCTTGTAAGCAAGCCTTACAGGCAGTAGCTTATTGAAGAGAAAATTCTGTAAGTAAACAAATTTTAAAAAATTAAGAGGTCTAAATTTCACATTCTCCTTCTTACATGCCTCCTTTCACACCTGGCACTGTGAGGCTCAGCAAAGTAGAATCTGGGATATTCTCTTTTTCCCACTTAGAAGGGAGCTGGGGACTTCCTTGTCCTAAAACAGGTCCTCAGCCCCATTTGTACATTAGAATCACCTGAGTTGCCTTCAGTGCCTTACACTAGGGTCTTGCCTGGCCCTACAAAATCTGTGTGTCAGTGAGTGAAACCCAGGCAGGTAGTTTTTAAAATGTTCTCCAGGTGATTGCACTGGATAGATGGACATCAGAACTCATGTTACTGTCTAATGACATTCATATTTTGGTTTTGCTTTTTTTGTTTGATAATTTCTATTAAATGTTTTTTCTTATGAGCCACATGAAAGCCTCTCTCCTTTTTCATTTTTATTTTTTTAAATATATTTTATTGATTTCTTACAGAGAGGGAGGGAGAGGGATAGAGAGTTAGAAACATCGATGAGCGAGATCAGCTGCCTCTTGCACACTCCCTACTGGGGATGTGCCTACAACCAAGGTACATGCCCTTGACCCGGATCGAACCTGGAACCCTTGAATCTGCAGGCTGACGCTCTATCCATTGAGCCAAACCAGTTAGGGCTCCTTTTTATTTTTTAAGGAGGAAGGATTTTAATATACAGGTGTCCCAAAAATGCATACACACTTTCACAGCTGATAGATCAATTTTGAAAATGAAATGTATTTTAATGAACACTGCCTTTATAATTATTCAATTTGTGTGTATACATTTTTTTGGACATCCTTATTTATTTATTTTAGTGAAGAAAGAGGAACTATCTATACATTTTAGATTGTGTTTTGGAGGGAATAAATGAGGTGCAGAAGCAAGTTGGAATTCTTTCCCCAAAATGTAAATTAAAAAAAAATTACTTCTGCTCCTGGACTTTAGAGTTTGAGGTGTGATAAAGTGGCAGAAAGGACTGTGAACATTTGCATTTGAAAAAGTTTTATATACTTTTTGCAAATTCTGAGAAAAGCACATTATAGAAATATGATTTAAAAGCAACTCTGATTGTCGGCCGGCGGCGGTGTCTGCGGCTCTGGTCACTCCTCGCCGCTGGCTTCGTGGCACAACCACCGCAGCCATGCCCATGGAATGCCGCTTCCAGATTCGCCGCACCCTGCAGTACCTGGGCCAGGGGGAAGTGGTATTCAAGGACACGGTAAAGGTCATGACTGTGAATTACAACACACACGGGAAGCTGGGCGAAGGCGCCAGGAAATTTGTGTTTTTCAACATACCTCCAATCCAATACAAAAACCCTTGGGTGCAGATCACGATGTTTAAGAACATGACACCATCACCCTTCCTTCGATTCTATTTAGATACTGGTGAGCAGGTTCTCGTGGATGTAGAAACCAACAGCAATAAAGAGATTATGGAGCACATCAAAAAAAAATCCTGGGGAAGAATGAGGAAACCCTCAAGCAAGAAGAAGAGGAGAAAGAGAAGCTTTCTCATCCAGCCCACTTTGGACCTGGAAAGTATTGCCTGCGGGAGTGCGTCTGTGAGGTGGAAGGGCAGGTGCCCTGCCCAGCCCTGGTGCCCTTATCCAAGGAGATGACAGGGAAGTACAAAGCAACTCTGAAAGCTAAGGCCCCAGACCTGTGGGCTAGGGTTACCTTGGCCACACGGAGATCCTGGTTCTGTCCCCAGAGAGACTCTGCAAATAAAATGCTCCTTAATCATCCAGCAAAAGCAAATTGCTGAAAGGATTTGTCCTCAATATTAACTGAATATTGGAACATCATAAACATGGTGAGCAGAGAGCAATGCTCATTTGAGTTGGATTCCTCAGTGCTGGTGGGAAAAGGAGAAAGTGAGCATTACAATCTCCAGCTTCTCTCCTCCCCTGTTAGTCTCTTTACCCTGCCGTCCATGCTCCAGATTCAAGATACCTACGAAGAAAAGAGAACTAAGTTAGCAAGTCACGATGCAAATATCTTGCAAAACAATATAGCAAATTGGCTTGTTTTATTATTGTATGTTTATTAAATTTACAAGCACACAATCTAAATCCTTTAAATTTATAATATTCTGAAATGAAATGCTAGAAATTTATTAAATTTTTGAAGGAGCTAAAACCAACATACAAAACTAATACACACACACACACACACACATATATATTAGAAAATATGTACATATAAATTAAATCTTAGGAAAGATATATATGTATATATTTCTCTAACCCCATTTTTCCCCAATTTCTTTTTATATTTTTATTTTCCATGTTAATGAGAGGAGAAAATAGATAAACAGAAAAGCATTATGTGCATGTCTAAGTGATAGGGAAATGAAATCAGTTTCAAATTAGTTTACCTATCTGTCTTCATTTTGCCTAAAAAAAATGTAATTAGCTATTTTGTCATTTAAAAATTAAGCTTTGACTGTAATTGTGCCTTTGATATCCCTAAATATCTTATTAAAAATAACCAAACATTTTTCCTGTTTTTATATAATGTACTGAACTTGAATTATAGGTTAATGATCACAATTTCCTTGTCCATTATGATTTGCAGACCTATTCAGTGATGTATGGTTAGCAATTACGAAGTGTTTAATGTTTAGATTTGCTTCATCTTTTATTTCAAACACACTATCATTTTCATTTTACTACAGAGACTACAAACTATAATTTTGGATTTCTAATGTCCTTAAATTACATATAACAACCTTAGATTAATGGTTCCATTAAACTGACAGCTTGATATTCTAATCATAATAAATGATGGAAAAAATCAGTCATCTCATATCAGTTATCCATGGATACATAACAAACTACCCTGAAGTACAGTGGCATAAAATAGCCACTATGTTGGGTCATGGGATCTGTGGGTCAGGAGTCTGGGCAATACGTAGTGGAGATGGCTTAACATCTGTTCCAGGATGTCTCTTTACTGAAAAGACGAAGATGAGGTGTGTCTTGATGGCTGGGAGCTGGATTCATCTGAACTGTCTCCACTCACATGTCTGATGGTGATAGTGGCTGTTGGATGGAGTGTGTGATTTCTCTGATGGGGCTAGTTTGAGTTTCTTCACTGTTTGGTGGCTGGATTCCAGTAGGTGCATCCTAACAGAATCAAGAGAAGCTATATGACCTTTGATGACCTAGCCTTGTCAAGATCATAGTGATAGTTCTGCTTGTGGTTATAAAAACTACCCAGAATCAAGAAGTGGGCTATAGACTGACCTCATCTCTCCATAGGAGGAGAACTAAATTACCATGTAGAAGGAGTTTATGAGAGGGAGATATTGATGTGGCCATTTTTGGAAAATGCAATCTACCATATATCCATAATTTATTATGACATTTTTTAGTAGTTCTTTGGAACTAGGCTGTTTAAGCTTGTATACTTTTTTTTGTTTCAAGGATAGTCTACTCTGTAAGTAAGTGGAGGGGGCCAGTAGATCAGCCACAAAATCAATGTTTACATAGCCTGCAGAGGGTTGGAAACCAGTAAATTAGGAACCAACACTTAACTGTGTGTTTTTTAAAGATAACTTCCTTCCTTCCTTCCTTCCTTCCTTCCTTCCTTCCTTCCTTCCTTCCTTCCTTCCTTCCTTCCTTCTTTCTCTCTTTCTCTCTTTCTCTCTTTCTCTCTCTCTCTCTCTCTCTTTCTTTCTTTCTTTCTTTCTTTCTTTCTTTCTTTCTTTCAACTGATTTCAGAAAGAAAGGGAGAGAGAGAGATAAAAACATCAATGATGAGAGAGAATCATTGATTGGCTGTCTCCTGCACACCCCCTACTGGGAATCGAGCCCACAACTTGGGCTTGTGCCTTGCCTCGGAATTGAACCATGACCTCCTGGTTCATAGAAAAATGTTCACCCACTGAGCCCCACTGCCTAACTGTTCCTTTATCTTGATTTCCTAAATGTCAATGTAAGAAACATCAAAACCTGTAAGAATTTTTATTAGTTTAATTGAGCCCAACTAATGATAATTTTGGGAAGAAAAATTTCAAAGGCTTTAGAAAATGCTCCAGAAAATGGCAAAAATAAAGAGCAGTGGCAGCTTTACTACTTATTTTATACATCAGAATCAAAGGGAAGACTTGGGGGTTACATGAAATCCATTGGTGATAGATAAGGGAGGTGGGAGAAAGCAGGGAAATCTCTGGTATAAAGGAGTAAAACAAATAGACACATACTTTTACATTTGTGTGTATAAGATAGTTAAGAGTGAACAATTAATATTATACCAATAACAATTGGTATAATTGTTTTGTGGTATAATTGTTTTGTGGTATCTGTTCTGGTACAGTGAGGGTTTTAGAATAAAGGAAATTCAAAGGTATGTTATTGTAGATATAAAAAGACAATAGACAGCTCAGTTAAGGTAAAGATTGACCTTTGTCAGGAAAGATAACGACCTAGGACATGATTGGTTTTTAGTTAGAAAGTTTTAACTTCAGACCATCCTGTGGGGTTACTTTAGGTCTCTGAGTTTGCAAGGTTGCCATGCAGGCCTCCCATGAGCTTCTCATGTTCATCATGTGGTCCCTTTTTCACCCACAAAAACAATTGGTTTCTTAAAATCCCTGAGAATACTTGTTGTAGAAAGATGGTTGGTGTCTTGTAGGAGAAGACAAAATGGTGAGCTGAGCCGTATAGATCATCCTGAACAGATGCAAACAGTGTGGTCACGCTCAGTGAGTTAGCTATTCATCACAATGTAAGGTGCAGAACATTAGGCCAAATCTGGGTTTGATTCTGGGAATAATGGCAGTATTTCTTATAAAGTTGTAGTTTTTTTGGGGGGTGGGGTGGGGTTAAATAACAGAATGAATGTAAAATTCTCAGTACAAGATCCATATTCTCTGTTATGCAAAGGTGAGACATTATTCTTTCTGTAGTATATATGCTGGGAGTAGGGCATCTCTGGTTCATACTGGCATTTCTCCCATGAACAACCCAGTGTCTGATATATAGTAAATATTCAAAATATTCTTTTCAAATCTTCAATTGCTGAATGATTTCTACTGTTGATTTGCTAAAATGAATCAAATCACACGTTTGTGCAAATCTTTTTGCTGGTTTGAAGCTTGATAATAAGCTCTAATTCAGCCATTTTAAGAGCTATATTAAGTTCAACATTTCTAATTTTTGGTGTGGAATTTAGATGCTCAATTTGCTCTTTGCATTCTCAAAGATCCTCTCTAGAGAGGGTTAGTTTTCCTCCAGCTCTTCTCCACATCAGGCCTCTCAGCTCATCAAGGCATTGAAACCTGTTACCAAGCATGGCACCTGGCTCCCAATTCATGTGCTTTTCTTTCTACAGCCCCAGGAGCTGAGTTTGAAGAATCTGGGTAAGAATAATATGTGGTCTTCATTCTCCAATGAATGGGATGTTTATGCTTTTAAGGCAGTGGTTCTCAACCTGTGGGTCACGGCCCCTTTGGTGGTCGAACGACCCTTTCACAGGGGTCGCCTAAGACCATCCTGCAGATCAGATATTTACATTATGATTCATAACAGTAGCAACATTACAGTTATAAAGTAGCAATGAAAATAATTTTATGGTTGGGTTACAACATGAGGAACTTTATTTAAAGGGCCAGAAGGTTGTTGCGAACCAGTTTTAAAGTCTCAAAACTTGATTTAATATATATGGCAAGTCCTGTGGGAATACTTCAGTCATGATATGGACTATTCATGGGACCCTTAATCAACATACAACTCTATAAGTGGAGAAAAGAGACTGAAGAACCACTCTGAAGACCGAAAACAAACACTATATTTTAGCACAAAGTCACAGATCAGGTGCCTCAACATAATTGTGCTTTGTCAGGTGCACAGTCTAACACATCACCTTTCATAGATGTGGCTCTCAGCCTTGGGTACAGGGTGGAATCAATTGGAAATGAATCAAAATCCCTGTGGGTGAGACCCAGGTCTTAGTATTTTTCAAGCTGTTGTGATTGCAAGTGGAGTGAAGGTTGAGAATCAATGCTAGAGGGGGTCTTCATTTCATATTATTGAATTCCTGGCTACTCAAAGTACTTCCCAGAGAAGCAGCATCAACATCACTTGGGTGGCTTGTTAGAAATGCAGAATCTGTAGACCTACTGAATTAAAATCTGAATTTTTCACTATCCGCAGGTGATGATGATGTGGGTAGCAAAGTATGAGAAATATTGTTCTAGTGCAGTCGTTTTCAAATTTGGCTGAATATTAGAATTCACTGGATAAATTTTACAAATCCAGATGCTTATATCTCACCAGGCCTAAAGCAACTAAATCAGAATCTCTGGGCATAGGATACAAGAAGAATCCTGCAAACGGATCAGCTAACAATTGTCAGTTCTCAGGACTGCTTAGTGTTTCCAGCGGAACGGTAACCTGACTCACCTATTAGTTCCAATTTTTGATCTCTTTAAAGAAGAACAAGAATTAAATTATAATGGTAACATCAGGAATAGCAACAGGGAAATAACCTGAGAACGGACTCTTGCTACTTTGGACATTTTCTCCCCAGTCTTCTATAGTCATGTCACTTTAAAATTTTAAGTTTTTCACCTTTTTGAGATTTTCCAGAGATTTCACTTAGTTTTATTTAAAAAAATAAATCCCTTTGCACTCATATTTAATTGTTTTACATGAAATTTAAATAGCTTGTATAATTTCAGAAATTAGAAAATGGGGCATAAGCAACTACGGGAACAAGCAATTAGCTTTTGATTAGGACAGTATGCAAATCTTGAAGCAAAAGGAGACAAGCTAACATAGAAAGTATTCTTTAGTAACACATGGTGACCCACGAAGAACAGATAGAAAAACAATTCTCCAGGTGCATTGGCTCAGCATTTCCTGCTCCATTTGTGAACTGCCTCAAACAAAGGCAGGAACTAAAAGACAGAAGTGTTTCCACCTATTATGAGAGGACAACGTTGCCTGCTCACATTTTGTGTACGACTGTGTTGATGTTTTGGATCATTAGCTCTCAAAATACACAAGTTCAAGTTCCCAGTTCTCTCATAAGCCATTTGCAGGAAAATATACCTTTCAAGTTATATAAACTAACCTTCAGCTAGAAATGAAAGGAGTAGGAAAAAGAGTTGGAGAGGACTCATCAGGTCTTGTTAGATGCCAAAGACTCTTCAAAAATCTGGTTTAAATGTTCACTTGGCTGTTTTCAGATCTAATTTGTTTGCCAATCAAAATCTAGGCAAAATCCTAAATTCCTCTCCAAGCATCTTTGGAAATAAAGCACTTGCATGTGTCCTTTTGTCTGCAGTCCAAACGAACAATGTTGCTTCTGTCACTTGCTCAGGTTTAAGCCATTATAATGAGCACATGAAACAGCGACAGAAATAGAAACTCCAATTAAAAGATACTGCTATACCAGATCATCCTTATTCCACATTGATTCCCCATCCATAAGCTCTGTAATACCCAAGGAACACTGAGTAAGAATGCACTGCACACATTAAGCCCGCTGTAGCTCTCTCCTCTCTCATCAAATGCATTACATTAGCAGTTAAATTTCCTCCTTATGGGACTTAGGGAAAACTGGTATTAGTGGAGCATATAGTTATATGATAGTGGCTCTGAAATATGTTTAAATAAGCATGCATACTAGACATCTATATATAATTGCACATTGCAGACATAGTATATGTCAAATATTGATACATGATCTCTTTTTAACAGAACCTTAAAAAAAATGGTTAATATGTGTCCCAATTCTTTTTAAAAATTTAAAGTTTATTTATTTTTAGAGATAGAGGAGGGAGAGAGAGGAATATTGATTTATTGTTCCACTTATTTATGCATTTATTGGTTGATTCTCCTTTGTGCCCTGAATGGGGATCAAATCTTGGTATATCAGGACAACATTCTAACCAATTGAGCTACCTGGCCAGGAAGAACACACCCAACTCTTAAGGATATTTTCCTATTGCTTGGTAAAATGCTTATAAAAGTTAATTTTGCATCTAAATATTTGCCTATATTCAGTGTGTAATTGCTGAATAAAAAGAACATATGTTAAAGTGTGAGACTATAAATAGACCCATTTGCAAATGGCCTGGCTCTTCAGTATCTTTAAAACATTGTCATGAAGATATCCACATGCAGAAACTGCCTCATTCAGAAGTGAAACCAAATTATAGTTAACAAAAACATTCTTGCTGAATTTCCTAACAATAAACTCAAGCACAATTATAAAGATTAAAAAAACTCCCATTGGGAGGACAGAATTCGGAGAGCTTCCAGGTTGGTGAGTGCGAGGAGATCTGGGGAGGGTGACGTGCCTGGAGAGCGCATGGAAGTTCCATGTCCCATGCCCATCCCCTGCCCTATGCATCTCTCCCATCTGGCTGTTCCTGAGTTATATCCGTTTACAACACACCAGTAATTTATTGCCTTGGGATGAGCACAAATTAACAGCTCCACGAAGACTTTGATTATACTGCCTAATTTTTAATTCTAAATCCCCTAAAATAGTATCTTTGAGAGTGATTAGAAAAGATGAGGGTGTGAATATATTTTTCTTAAAAAAAAACCCACAAAAACATGAAAAAATAATAAGAGGAGGGAAAATATGGCAGCTGAATAGGCAGATCTTCCTTAGATCTCTTCCCAGGGCCAGACTGGAAATAAAACTATATTAGGGAACATTCACCTACATCTCAACCTATGCAAAAGAGACAGCAGCAGAGGCAAACCTAAGGGGTTTGAGCAGTCTCACGGAGCCTCAGTGACTAGCTTAGAAGTAGGGCCATCCATCCCCTTATATCCAGGGAACTTGACTGGTGCTTTCACCTCACTGGAAAGTTGATAGAAACTCCTGGTATCCAGCTGATCCCACTAGACTGCATAGGAGGATCTCTGCCCAGCTGAAGGAAGGGAAATATTCTGGGATACTCTTAGAGGAGTAGTTCTGAGATGGGGCATCACACTCACCACTTTCCCTGAAATCTGAACAGCACCTCCTTTCTATGGGAGACCCAGAGGTCCATATTCCTGACTCCTCCTAAAAGCTACTCAGACACAGATTTTTTTAATGATTGACAGCTGGCTGGCAGGCAAAGGTGGGCAGAGGCAGAGTTTGAAGAACCTGGGGAAGTTTGCTGACCCATCCTTAGGCCCTGTGTTGTTAACAACCTGGCCTTAGAGAGTAGCCAGGCCCCTTCCACACCCAGCTAAGTCCTGTGGAGACAGAAACAAACTGTGGATCACTTGAAGCTTCAAACAGGTTGCTGAGAGTAAAAGGAGGAAAGTTTCTGAGAGTGGTTAGCACCTCAGTACCTCCCGAAAAGCTCAGAATTGGCAGACAAAACAGTAAGCCTCAGTCATCATCACAGGAGCAGATCCAAAGGGAGCTTCCATGAGGCACTAAAATGCTGAGATGAATTCCACTTCACTTTTTTTCTTTTTTCTTTTCCTTTTCTTTTATATTTATTGATTTGTTATTGGTTTAGTCTTTGTTCTCTCACATATCTAATTTTCTCTTCCCTTTACTCTATTTTTCTTCTTTCTCCTGATTTCTCATCCTATTTTTTTCTTCCTTTTCTTATTTTTGGTCTATCTGCTTTCTCTTCTATTTCCATTTTCAAACTTTTTCTTCCCCGTTTTTTTTATAACATTTTCCTTCTTCTATCTTCATTCTTCTTTTCTTTATTTTATCTCTACCCTTTTGTATTCCTCTTTCTTCTGCTTTTTTTCCTCCTTATATTTTCTTTTTTTCTTCTATCACTCTTGTTTTCTTTTCTCTTTCCTAATTCTCTTTTCTTTTGTGGTTGCTTTTATTTATATTGTAGGGGTCTTGGATATATTTTTGTTTTGTTTTGTTTTGTTCTGTCATCACCTGCACAACACCTGACATGATGTGGCTGGGAGTAAGCCTTACAGTCAGCCAGCCTCAGAGGAGAATTCATACACAAATGGGACAACAACATTCAAGATGCAATTACAACAAGAGAGCCTAAATAACTCACACAAGACACATTCCTGGAGCACAGCTCAGGGGATCTAAGAGACCTCACCACTGGGTTCCACAAAACATAAAGCCACCCCATAAAGATCGGGAGGAATATCAGTTTGGTCTAACAAATAGAAACAAGTACAAATGGATAGCAAAAATGGGGAGATGAACAATCCCCAAATGAAATAAAAGGAGAAATCACCAGAAAAGGAACTAAATGAAATGGAGGCAAGTAATTTGTCAGATAAAGAATTCAAAGTAATGGCTTTTTAGAGTACTCAAACAAATTAGAACTGCAGACAACTTAATGAGTACTGTATGAAACTTAATGAGAACTACACCAACATGAAAAAAGAGATAGAAACCAGGCATTCTAATCCATCAGGAATGAAGAATGACATAGCTTATATAAAGAATACCATTGAAGGAAACAAAAGTAGATTAGGGAAATCTGAGGAATGAGTCAGCAAATTAGAAGAAAAGGTAGACAAAAACCCCACAAATCAGATCAGCAATTGGAAAAAAAAATTAAAATGCATGAGGAGAGTTTAAGGCAGCTTTGAGACAATATGAAACACAGCAAGATCCACATCATAAGGGTACCAGGAGGACAAAAATTTGAGCAAGGTATAAAGAACCTGTTTGAAGAAATGTTGACAGTAAACTTCCCTGACCTGGTGAAGGAAAAAGTCACATAAGTCCAGGAAACACAGAGAGTCCCAAATAAGATAACCCAAAAAGATCCACATCAAGACACATCATAAATAAAATGATAAACATTAAAAACAAAGAATGAATCTTGTAAGAGAGAGACAGAAAGTTATCTACATAAGAGCTCCCATTAGACTGTCTGATGATTTCTAATGAGAAATACTTCAGGACAAAAGGGAGTGACATGAAGTATACAAAGTGACGAAAAGCAAAGGTCTGAATCCAAGACTACTCTATCCAGAAAGGGTATCATTCAAAATTGAAGGTGAAATAAAGAGTTTCACAGACAAAAAAAAAAAAAAGGAAAAAAGCTAAAGAAGTTTATTACCACCAAACCAGTATGGCAAGAAATTCTAAAGGGACTGTCGTAAGAAGAAGAAATAGAAAGAGAAGAACACAGGCATAAATAATAAGAATGCCAAAGGACTTTTATGCATGCATATAAGCATAACCAATGGACATAAAACACTGAGAGGTAGGGGAGGCTGGGGAAAGGTCAAGGGGTGGGGAAAGGAGACATATGTACTACTCTTTGTAATATTTTACACAATAAAAAAAATAATGGCAACAAATAAGTAGTTATAAATAATAACCTCAAATATAAATGGATTAAATGCCCTAATCAAAAGACATAATGTAGCTTAATGGATAAGACAACATGACCCATATATTTACAGTCTACAAAAGACCTACCTCAGAACAAAAGACTCACACAGGATAAAAGTAAAGAGATAGAATTTTTTTCAGTGAAAATGAAAAAATAAAAAGCTGAAGTAGTAATACTCATATCTGACAAAAGAAACTTCAAAATGAAGGCCATATAAGAGACAATAAAGGCCATTTCATAATACTAAAGGGATCTTACAGCAAGAGGATATAAAGTTGATAAACACAAATGCACCCAATATAGGAGCACTCAAATATAAAAACAAAAGCAAAAACAAAAAACTTCTGGAAGACTTTAAAGAAGAGATTGACAGCAATACAATCATAGTAGGGAACATTAACACCCCACTGACATCACTGGATAGTTCTTCTAGACAAAATATCAACAAGGAAACAGAGATCCCAAATGACACACTAGATCAAACTGATTTAATTGACATTTACAGAATATTTCACTCCATAGCTGCAGAATATTCATTCTTCTCAAGTGCACATGGGTCATTCTCAAAGATATATCACATGTTAGGATATAAACTAAGTCTCTACAAATTAAAGAAGATTGAAACCATATCACTCATTTTCTTGGATCACAATGGCATAAAACTAGAAATCTTACAAACACATGGAGGCCAAATAGCAATATATTAAACAATGAATGGGTTACCAATGAGATCACAGAAGAAATAAAAAACTTCATGGGAAGAAATGAAATTAACACACAACAAACTAAAATCAATGGGACACAGCAAAAGCAGTACTGAAAGGGAAGTTCTTAGCACTACATGCCTATCTCAAGAAGCAATAAAAATGTCTAATAAACTATCTAATCCTACAACTTAAAGAACTAGGAAGAGAACAATAAGAAAAGCTAAGACTAAGTAGAAGGAAGGAAATAATAAATATCAGAGCAGAAATAAATGACATAGACTCAAAAACAAGCAAGCAAGCAAGCAAACAAACAAACAAAAACTGTACAAAAGATCTATGAAATCAAGGGCTTGATCTTTGAAAAGACAAAAATGATTGATGAACATTTAGCCATATTCACCAAAAAACAAAGAAAGAGGACCTAAATAAATATATTCAAAGAAGAGAGAGTAGAAGTATCAACTGACACCACAGAAATACAAAGGATTGTAAGAAAATACTATGAACAACTATATGCCAACAAGCTGGACAAAATGAACAAATTCTTAGAAACATATAATCTTCCAAAACTGAAGCAGGAAAAATCAGAAAACCTGAATAGGCCAAAAACAATTGATAAAATTGAAGCTGTAATAATAATAATAAAAAAATCCCAGCAACCAAAAGCCGTTGTCCAGATGGCTACACAAGAGAGTTTACCAAACATTCAAAGAAGAACCAATACCTATCATCTCAAACAATTTCAAAAGTTCCAAGAGTAAAGAAGTCTTCTAAGCTCTTTTTATGAGGCCAGCATTATCCTAATTCCAAAACCAGATAAAGACACTACAACGAAAGGGAATTACAGATCAATGCCCTTGATGAACATAAATGGAAATCCTCAACAAAATAATAGCAAATCAGATCCAGCAATATATGAAAAGATTATTCCATGACAAAGTGGGATTTATTCTGAGGATTCAAGACTAGTACAATACTCACAAATCAATAAATATTATATATCACATAAGCAAATTGAAAGACAAAAATCACATGATCTTATCAATAGATACAGAAAAGGCATTAAAAAAAATCCAACACTCCTTTTAATAAAAACTCTCAGCAAAGCGGGAATCTCAACATAATAAAAGTCATATATGACAAACCTACAGCCAACATCATACTCAATGGGAAAAAACTAAAACCACTTCCTCTAAGAACAGAAACAAGATAGGATTGTCCTCTGTTGCCAATTTCATTCAACATAGTACTGGAAGTCTTAGTGATTAGACAAGATGAAAAAATAAAGGGCATCCAAAATGGAAAAGAGTATGTAAAACTGTCATTATTTGCAGATAACATATTATACATGGAAAACCCAATGAATTCCATAAAAAGATTACTATCTAAACTAATAAAAG